>CAODLS011705389.1:0-15938 GCA_948243855.1 Flueggea neowawraea | reverse complement strand
CCCTCCTTATCCAAGTTAGGAACAGCTGATGATAGGCTCTGAGGACTCCACTGGGGATACTCATGCCAGTTCACCAAGTTGCTTACTCCTGGCCATACTTCTTCGTTTGGAGTTCCCAAAAGCCTGCATTCAGATTCCATGAAAAGATTAAAGAAAAGGCCACATGGTACATATACAAGAGAAGAAACAATGAGAAGCGGAAGTCATATGCTATTGACCTGAAAATATGCAGGAGTTGTTGCAGTTCGGAGTCTCCAGGGAAGAGGGCTTGCTTTGTTATTAGTTCAGCTACAAACATGGGGGATAGAAACATTAAATCAAAAATTTAGATATGTCATCAGATGGAAAATGAAACCAATGAAATAAGAGAAAGGACTAACCGAAAATACAGCCAACAGACCAGACGTCAACAGAAGTTGAGTAATGGGTAGCCCCCAAAAGAACTTCAGGAGCCCTGTACCACAACGTCAAAATCTGAAACAGGGGTAAAAACACATTACTAACTCTTCGAAAGCCAATAATGCGAAGTGAAATTGTTTGGAATGGTAAAAGAGAACAAGCAATGCCCACCTCATGAGTATACTTCTTAATAGGAAGAGTAAATGCTCGAGCCAGGCCAAGATCTGCTATTTTAAGCATCATGGTCTTTCGGTCCATCAGGAGGTTGTGAGGCTTAAGGTCCCTGCACAAGTCAAGAGTACAAGGGATTGTTAAACATAAAGAATTACTCTTTCACGTTATAGTTATAAATACAAAGTAGCGAGAGAGAAAATACCTATGTAAGATACCATGGCCATGGCAGAAAGCAACACCCTTGCAGAGTTGATACATCAAGCTCTGCATAAAAAGGGAGGAAATTTCGTGCATTTGCAGCTAATTCCAAGAAACAATGAGAGGCAATAATAAAGGAAATGCGTGAAATGATATACCTTAACAATCTTGGGAGGAATGTCCTCTCCAGACTGGCGGAAACTGCGAATATATTTCTTGAGATCGGTATCCATGTATTCAAACACCAGATACAACACCGTCTTGCCTTCTTTGTTCTGTCCTTGTTTTACATCCATCAATCTATCACACACAATTTTATTTGAACAATCTAAATTAATTAACAGAAGAAAAAAATGCGTCAACAAGAAGAACAAAAACCCTAACGAAACATTGGGAAAAGAAAGCGCACAAATTTTAGAAGAGAAAAAGAAGATACCTGACAACGTGAGGATCCCTGGAGAGCATGCGAAGGATGGAGACTTCGCGAAGAGTTGTAGGCGGGACTCCTTCATCATCCTCGTGGAGGCGAGTCTTCTTGAGCGCCACGATCTTACCAGTGGCCCTCTCTCTGGCTCTGTACACCTTCCCGTATGTTCCTTCTCCAACCTTCTCTAGCTTCTCGAACGCTTCCATCACGGACATCGTTGTTGGTGGTTTTTCCATATCTCTATTTCTCTACGATTAATCTCTTGCCCACCCACTCTGCAAATGCAATACTGAAATACCAGAGATTAGTTGGTGAGTGGGGATCCAAATATATAACCGTTATTGGTTGAAAGAGCGAGAGGGAAGGCGGCCCAACGGAAACCTGATTTGAATTTCAAAAGTCGAAACCTTCCAGAGTTAATAGTACCTGAGCTTTATCAAATGTTACAGTAAGCTCCTTAAGTCCTTTTTGTTTCAGAATGGCACCTAATGTTTGCAAAATGTTTCAATAAAAGCATCAGGAGAAGTTGACTCAGCTTGGATGCTAACGTGGCATGGAAACTTAATCAAATGGTCCACGTCTAACCCCCTATGACATTTAATTTGACAAAATCGGGTCCTCTACTTCCATCATCAATATTCAATAGAACCTACCGCCACCTCCATTCATGGTTCTCTCTCACACAGAACAACCACCACAACGATGAAATCTCAACCAAAACCCACACTCGAATAGCATCCCCGAAGTGGGAAGGGAGGGGTTGGTGAGAAGGCGTGGAGTCCGTGAAGTTAACGAGTTTGGTGAAATAATGAGTTTGGTCGGGCGAAAGCAAAAGTATATAGAAAAGGAAGAGAAATAAATTTTAGCAGTAAAGACGGATGAGATGTAGATCGGATCGGATTGGATTTGAAGGAAGGTGTGGTTAATTGTGGACTTCTTGTAATTGCAAAATCGAATGTATTGTTGTTCCCTATTTATGTTTTCTTTTGTTGCTCATTTTTTTGATCCGGATTTTTCTTCTTATTAGTTTTCACTTTGTTTTACTACTAATTGTTCTCTTGGATGCCATTTTTCCTATTCATTTTATATGATAATAACAACAATAGTTATAAATTAATGGTATTGTTTGACTTAATTGGATCTATTCTTTCTTTGTCCACTCCAATTACAAATATTAATAATATTCATTTTTAACCTACACTGTTCGAATTTTTTTCTTACGAGGCTTTTTGTTTAAAATGCCATTATTATGAGTCTTGTCATGATCAATATAAAATAGACAAAGAAATCTGAAAATGCTTTCTTTTCCTTTTAATTTTTTTTACCACACTTTTTTTTAAACGTTGATAGGTGGGTTTGGGGCTAAGGGGCGGTGGGAATCCACTGTACGCCATTTGAGTCCATGTTTCCATGCCACGTTGGCATCCAAGCTGTGAGTCAGCTGCTTTTTGATGCCTTTATGGAAACATTCGGTGCCATTTTGTAACAAAAAGGACCAGTTTACAGTGGCATTTAAAGTTCAGATACCATGGGTGCAATGCAATTACCCTTGCGTTTCATTTATTTTCCACAAATACCCTTGCCACTTAATCAGCAATCAGTGGCACCCACTTTGGCATCTATCTTTGAGCTAATTATGTCAGATAACCCAATTAAAATTTGAATTTTGATTAAATGAAGCCCATGTTTCGTAGTTACCAAAATATCACTTTTTTTAATAGTTAGTTTGCCGAGAGCCATTATTTTATTTTCTTAGTTGAAGAATGTCATAAGTATAAATACTTTGAGTCGTTTCGTCTGGTTTGTTCCTAACTAGTATTTCGATGGTTTTCGTCTCTCCCTCCCCCTCTCTCTCTCTCTCTTCGCCTTTCTCCCCTGGTGTTTTTTCAGTTGTCTATTCTTTGGTGTTTGTAGTGACGATACTCTAAGGTTTGCAGTTATGAAACATTGCGCTTGTTTTGTTTTTACAGTCGTCAGTGTTTTGTCTTGAAACATCGCAATTGTTTGGTTACGAAGGTATGTGTTTGCTTTTGTTAGGGTTTTTTCGATTTATCTTTTTCAATTTGTTGTTTTTTTTGTGTGTAAATAGTGCATTTATTCGTAAAATGGAGGATCAATCGAGGATTGTTAAACGTTTGGGTAAGGGGCCATCTGTTCGAAGGAAGTATCAAAGGAAGTTAACCCTGGTGGGACTAAGTCGACTAAGAAGGTAAGGTTTTTCTTTATGGCACTATTTTAGTTGTTCTTTTAGGTCTTTTCATTTTGAAGTTTGGTTTATTTGTATATTTTTGTGTTTTAAGTCGAATGTAAAGGCTGATACATCTAATTCTGATATTCAGAAGAAGGCGAAGCGTGTTTTGCCTCTAGAGAAAGAAACTGGTAAAACAAAGGCTAAGTTAACTATGGAAGATTCATCTGATCAGGTTAGCTGTCGTAGTGCATTTTTAATGGACGTTGATTACATTCTTTTTTTGTTGTTTTGGTTTTTTATGTTGATTTTTTAGTGTTGCTTGTTGTTTTCGTTGTCTGTTTGATGCTTGATGTTGGTTTTTGCTAATGCAGTTGGTCTCTAAGTGTCTAAGTTGTTCAATCGTTTATGCTGTTTTTAATTTGTTGGTTAAAAAAATGCGAATTTTTAAAGAATTTTAGTTGTCAAACTTTTGGATACATTTGGTTACATGCTAAATGATCATTTTGGGATAATTAGAAGTTTCCCAGGATATATCCAAATGCGTATAGCCAGGGTGGTTACAAGAAATTAAATTGTAAATATATTTGGATACTTGCTAAATTGTTATTTGATTCTGTATTTTCAGGGTTTGACGTTTGTTGTTCCTCCTTCGCATGATTTTCCTGCTAGGGTTAATTTTAGCCTCATGCATAACGCTCCGCAGTTTATAAAGAAGTATTTGAGTTCAAAGCAGCTTGAAATGTTTAGGCGTACTTGTTTTGGTTTCCTTTTAGACATGGACGACATTGTTGGTCAAGCTTAGGTTATACATTCCTTATTGTTGAGGGAGGTTGAGTGTGCCAATGTTGATTTGATTTGTTTTAGAGTGGGAGGTAAGGAGCTAAGGTTTGGGTTGGTTAAATTTAGCATGTTGAGTGGTCTGAAGTGCATTGGTAACTTGGATACATCTATATTGTATGAGTGGGATGGTCAGTTGATGAGTAAGTATTTCAGAGATGATATAGTTGTTCCTAAGTCTTCTTTACATGATGCTATTAAGTATAGGAGATGGGATTCTTATGAGGATGCTGTTAAGTTGGTTGTGTTGTTTATAATTCACAGGTATGTAAATACTTGCCGTCTTGATAGAGATTTGACTAAGGATGACTTTGCAATGGTTGACTCCGGGTTGTTTGAGAATTATCCTTGGGGATTGACCAATTTTAATTCTACCATACAATCTTTGAAGTGCTCTGTTGGACAATAGCACTATATTCAACTATTGTGTGGATGGGTTCCCCGTGGTTTTTCAGTGCTGGTTTTATAAGGTATGTCTTTTGGTGGATGGGGCTGTTGCATACAGGATTGGGACATTATCCCCTAAAATTCTGAATTGGAAGACTATATCTCAGCCTACATTGATCTCTTTGAGGAAGATGATCTTTGATTTATCTGAGTTGATTATTTGTTATTTATATGTCTATCTATTAAATATTTTTTTAAAGTATATCTTTTTTTAAAAAAAAAGTTGTGTTTTGCTTCTTTTTTTTTTTAAAAAAAAATATGCAGGTTGTAGTTCAGAACATGGTCCCTGATGATGAGGATCTTGATTCTTTCAATTTAAGACAGTTCCACGAATATCTCACGGGTAAGAGGAGTTAGGGCAGAGATGTGGGTTCCAATGATCCTATTTTGTCAAGAAAAGTAGAAAAACTATCGGGCAACCTGTTGGAGTTGTCAAATGACTTTTCAGATTTCAAGTCTCGCATTGTGAGCCAGGTACAGAGTCTACAGAAGAGTTTTGATAAAGCAGTAGTAGATGTTACTGATGCAATTACTGATTTGCGCAACAGGGTTGGCACAATTGGCATTCAACAGGTAATTTTGTTTTATATTTTGATAAAGCAGTTGTAGATGTTAATGTTATAATGTTCTTATTTTTTTTTTGGTTTTTTTTTAAAAATATATTTGTATGTGTCTGTTTATGTATGTTTGTTGTGTAGGAGCAGAGGAAGGAAAGTGAATCTGGAGATGATGATGAAGGTTGAATGCCCGTGAAGAAGAAACGAAAAGTGAAAAAACAAATGAGGGAGAGAGGGCATTTGAAGATGAAGAAATTGAAAGAGCAAAAACATTTGAGAAAGTGAGGGCAGGTGAAGAAGATGATGAACAAACAATGGCTCATAAGGAGACAAATGAAAAGCATAGTGATGTTGATGTTGAGAAAGAAAATGCAGAAAAGGCAGTTGCATATGAAAGTGACAAGGAGGGTGCTGATCAGAGTGGTAATGAGGGTCAAAGGTCTGGTAAGAATGATGGATTGAAGGAGGATGCGTCTTTGGTTTTTGTAGATGTTGCAAAAATTGGTTCTGAGGCTAGTATTTTAAAAAAAAAAAAACCTTTGTGCCTTCTGTGGATACATCTGGATACATACGAATACTTTTTGAATTTCGTTTTAGTTTTATGTATACATGTTCATGTCATTTTGGATAGCAGTGGATACTTTTTATTAGTTAACTTTTAGAAGTTGACTTAACAATTATTTATTTTTGTTTGCAGGCTGTTAGTAAGTCAATTGTAATCACAACACCAGGTGAATTGAAAAAGCATTTGGGTGAAGATTTCAATGTTGACGAATACTTTAATGAGCTTGGTGCAGACTTGCATGTTGTTGGAGTTGTTACTAGTGAGAAGGATTTTAAGACTCCAGCTAGTGAAAATAATGCTGGTGATTCTTCTATGGTGGATGCAGCAGCATGTGTTGATGAATGTAGGGTGGTTGTGACTTACGATGTTAAATCTCGACGTGTAAAGTGGACTATGAAGCCGTCAAAAGTGTTGTAGTCTCCATTTACTGGGCTTTTTGGAAGTGTTGGAAGGTTTGTCTCTGCTAGTAAGAATAAAAAGATTTTCAAAGGGGGTTCCCATTGGATGAAACTTATAAATTGGAAGATCCAGTGTATTACTTGATGTTGTCCGATGTGAATTCTTTTGTACATTTTGGAATGATCAAGGACGAGGGCATATGGTATGTATTTTGTTTTTCAGTCATTGTCTTAGTAAATTTGTTTATATTTGCTTGTACTGTGTTTGTTTTCTTGTCTGATTTAGAATGTTTGTTGCAGGAAAGTTTCTAAAGGTAAAAAGAAGAAGCTAGTTATGGATGCAAAAATTTATACTGATGAAGCAGATAAGTTTCTAAAGGTAAAAAGAAGAAGCTGGATATGATACAAAATTTGCAGTGCTATGTTGTCATGCTTCCGCTTTTCATAGAGCATGCAAGAGTTTGGTTTCCAAGAGGTATAAGGAAAAATTGAAGAAGATACCTCCAACACATCCTCTTGACCTTTCATTTGTCGATGGTCTCCCCCAATAGAATGATAGGCATTAATGTTTAATTCTCTATGTTTTCCATTATGAGTGGGGTCATTGATTTTCATTTTTTAAGTTTGTTGTGTTTTCTGTTTTGCATTGTGGCGCTTTTGCGTTGGCATTTGCTGAATATTCCTGCTTTTAGAACAAGAAAAGTGTTTGGAAGACTTTCAATGTGGAGCTGTACAGAGAAAGATTAGTCTGTTTGTTGTATCATTATGGCAAGATGAAGATTGAGAATGGCTACACGAGTGAAATTGAAATTGCTGATGATGATGACTAGTGATTTACTGTAATGAATTAGTGGACAATGATCTTTTTTGTAGTAGAAATTTTTTTGTAGTACATTCCAACATTTTGATGATATATTTTGTTCATATCATGTCTTTTGTTGGTATTTGTCTACATGATCTTCTGTTGTGCTTTGCTTGTCCACAGTTTCCACAGTGAACATCTGATATTTTTTCCATGCATGATATGTATCTTTTTGTCCTTGGTTTTCCTACTTTAGGTTTTCCTATTAGCTTCTTGACAACTTGTTGTATTATTTCTTCTGGAATTGTTGTACTGTCATCTGTTGAAATTTGGTTGAACTACTTCTTCATAAGTTTCTTTCAAGGTGTCATTCTTGTATTATTCTGAGCAGTACTCGTATGGATCCCATAACTGTTTGTTTATTACAGCCAGAGCATGGGTGCATGGAAGTTCATCTGCATGAAATTGTTTGCAAATGCATGTTTTCCTTTTCATGTTGACTGTGAATATTTTCTTTTTTGTCTTCACTACTTGAAAATTTTGTGAGAAGATGGTTCAACCTGCAGATTTCATCCACAAAAAAAAACATATATCAGATGCTGATATGGATACATTTGGATACATATAGATACGTGTTTTAGATGCTTATGCAATTTTTGAAGATATGGAGACTCACGGATACATTTGGATATATATGGATATATGTTTATATGCTAATGGAGACAAGGTAAAGTTTTTCTGATGTATGGAAAACATTGGTAAGTCGCATATCATTTAAGAAATGTAACAAGATTACCTTCAAGTCTCTTGCATTGAGCATTCTGTTGAAAATAATTTTGTGATATTTTGGTGTCAATGGCGTCACTGTGTGCATTGCTAAAGTCCTAAACTTGTTGCTCTATTGTTGACGTAATGCTTTTAATGCTTCCAACAGTGAGGTTATTGGCAACTCCTGTGCTCTGTTGTTTCTTACATTTAGTGATTTTGCAATGTTAGATGTCATAGCCTGCCTTTTATAGTCTTTTGAGTAGAATGCTACCCATTTTTCACGACCAACTCCATTAAGATAATTGCGAATTCTTACATCCATTTGATCAAGTTGCTGCATGTTGTATTCGAATCTTTTCTATGTATATGATTTTGCTGCTCTAAAGAAAAATTTCTTCAACTCTTTATTGTTCTTCTTGTATTTCATTTTGATGTTGTTGAGCAAGTGATATGTGCAGTTGTAGTGTCCTACCTCTGGATAAACTTTTTCTACTGCATTTTTTATGCTATCATGCCTATCTGATACAATGCACATTCCTGGTCTGTATGCAAATGCTTCTCTGAATCTTTCAAAAAACCAATTGTACGAGTCATTATTTTCTGAATCAACAACAACAAATGCTAGCGGTAGTATTTTGCCTTCTGCATTATACGTGCATGTTGAAATTAACGTCCCACCATATGTTGCCTTTAGAAATGCTCCATCAACAACCACTTGTGGTCTGCAATGTTTCCAACCTTGTATTGATGCTAACAATGCAAAAAATACATATAAAAATGACCTATACAGTAGAAAGATAGCATGTCAGCTGTTAATTTTATGTAGTTATTAAAGATATGTAGACTTATAGAGACAACTGGATACCTATGGATACATTTTTTAGCCTGTTATGAAAATTGTTAATTTCATGTAGTTATTTCAAGATATGGTGACTTACAGAGATAGTTTGATACATATGGATACAATTTTAGGCTGTTATGAATTTTTAAAGTATGTTTGGACATTTTTACCTGTCTTCCATTGTTTTAAGTGTTGTGAATGTTCGTGGGTTTGTTTTTCGCTGTAGAGGAATGTTGGTAGTTGTTTGTATGATTCTGAGGCTTTGCCTAGCACTTGCTCGGCTGCCTTCTCTTTTGTCCTCCATGCCTTGTTGTAGTTAATGTCTTTTTCATATTTAATGTGTATATCTTTTTGAATGTTGAGAGGACCGTAATATGACTTTGTTGTTGTGTATTTCTCCTTGATCAGATTTGATAAAAATGATGATGTTGCTTGCAGTTGTTCTCTGAATCTTATTTCAAGTGGGCATGTGTGCACATCATAGAACTTCTTTACTCTGAAGGCTTTTGTTTTGCATGTAGCTGACACCTTGAATGTCCAGTTGCAATTTTTGTCAATGCAGCTGATAAAATAGTTTTTTTTTTCAAGATTTAACCACTTTGTAGTTGAAGTGATTCACCAAGGCATAGTTTCTAATAGCATTTTTTGCACATTGTTTGTTGTTGAAAAGGTACCCTTCTTTTGTGCTCTATTCATTTTTGTATTCGTCACCATCTGTACTGTCATCATCACTGCTGAGACTTTCGTCACCATCTATTTGTGCTGTTTGGATGTCAATATGTGCTAGATTGGAAGTTATTTGTAACATCTCTTGAAGGTGAGCCAAGTTGTTTTCCTCGGAGATTGTGCTTGGTGTTGCTATGCCCATGTCTATTTTCCCCATATAGTCTAGATGGATCAAATCACATCCTGCTTGTTCTTATTGGTCTTCAAAGATTGTGATGCATAATGGATACTTCATCACATTGGATTCTTTTTTTTTTTGAGATGTATGTAGTAGGTTTAGGTCATTTTTAATATCAAATTGTGGGTAGTCTTCTTGTATCTTATACTTGATGTTGAATTTACCGTGGTTGTGCTTGAGCTCTAGGTTGTCTGAAATTGTTGTGCATAATGTTTCATAAGTTGTTGAGCAGGACAAGATCATACCAGTCACCTTATAGTTCTTGAACATTCCGTTTTCATTCCAACATCCTCCGTGCTGTAGTATTATTTTTATTATATCCATGTCCCCTGTTATTTACCAAATATACAAAAGAAATTGTGATAATGTATTAAACGGTGAAGTAGTAAGTAATTGATTCTGATGATTAATTTAGTTCCCAATTAGGAGTTTTGGATAGTTTTGGGAACGTTTTCTGTGGCGTATGATATTTAAGAGAAAAATGTGTCACTTGGATACTTTTGGATATATGTTGATACATATGGATACATGTTTTCCGGTTTGCACACATAGTCAGTTCTGCGTACTTGGAATGGAAACATTTGGAGAGTTTTTGTATAAACAAAATAATATCCAAGAGTTTTGGAGATTTCTACAATAGGTAATATATCAAATCGAACAAAATTTTGCAGAATTGTAAAGGAAAAGATGAAAACAAATTTGAAAGCGTTGTATAAGATCTTACAATTTTAAATTTCAATTGGTTAGGTGATCTGATTTCTAATCCAACAATGTTGTTTTGTTTAATTCAACAAAATTCAAATATGCGTTCACGAGTAATTAGAGTTGTATATAATATGCAGAATTCAAATATGCATTCACTAGTAATTAGAGTTGTATATAACATTGTACCTTTTTCTTCCTCTTCCTGCATGATTTGCTTCGTCAAATTTTTTTGTTCCAATTTTGACGATCCTAGCTAAACATGAAAGAAAAGTATCAAATATGATGGGCATATGTGTTTTGATGTTTGCATAGGAAGGAGATTTGATTTACCTGTTTAGAAAGAATTGTAGATCGCGATCTCGTTGTGTATTCTGTTAAGTTTTTTGCGGATTGTTTCTCGGACGGAACTGTTTGATTGGAAAATTGGGTTTGAATTGGATTTAGGTGCCTTTTTTGTGTTATTTATATATGTGGCATTTTTTGTGAGATGTTTGTAGCGTGTTTCCAAATCTAGTAAAGTGTTTGGGATGTCGCAAAAATTCAATTTTCGTATTTTAATTCTGTATAAAAGTCAAATTTTCCCTCTTTCTTTTGGTTGGATACTGACGGCCCAAGACCATCTCAGGCCCAATTACGGCAACATGTCATTTATCCATTCGCTCAAACATCATTCGGCTACATATCAGCTTCCACTCAAACGACTTTGAACGTAAAATTGTTATTATGCGCCGCTCCTTACATTCAAGGCTCGTCACCACTTTTTCTACTTCTTCTACTCGACCATTTCACAGTTACCACTATTGTTGCACCTCACTACACCACAACTATCCTATCCTGCACTAGGAAATTCATACACTACACATCTTTATTGATTGGTTTTCCCCCACCCAAACCCCCATTTCAATTCTGGCATACATTAACAATGGCAGCAGCATCCTCCAACTTACGCTCTTTCAGATTCAGCCCCACATTCTGAACCTTCAAAGATATCTTCAATTTCTGCTCCTCCATATCTTTCAAAACAGTTACTAATTTTGATCCATATGCTTCACATTGCTCACTTGCACGCTCCAGTTTGGCTGTCAATTCTTGGATTTTCTTGTCTTCATCGTAACAAACATTACTTAACTTTTAGTTAAACTGATATATGCAGATGCATAGATTTAAAATACCCATCACCAAGTTTATAGTGTTTGCTACAACTACAAAAATAGGGAGTTGAAGAAAGCAGGAGTAACATGCAAACAATCTCAGACAGAAGCTGTAACGGAAAAAAGTTTCCACTGTAAACGAATGAACTGACCGGACACCATGAGATGATATGTCGATTAACAGGAAAATAAATTTGCTTCTTTGCAGCAGCAACCTTTCTTGCAGCCTCATGAAGAGCATCCATGGCCACATTATATATGTGGACTGATTCTGCCCCTGCTTCTACATAAGTTATGGCATCGCAACTTAAATTTTCATAGCGAGAAGCAAACTCTTGACAATTAGTTGCCAGACCAAGATAGTATTCATCCAACACCATCCCACTATGGACATTTCTTGTCCACCGTTTTAAGATGTAATGAGATGGACGTGAAAGAACATTTGCTACCCTAAGAACTGCTAATATGTGTCGACAAACAATACCTGAAAACTCGTACATTTTGCAGCTACAACAAGTTCTATTCTCAAAAACATTGAACTTAACAGAGTGTGCATTGTGATCTTCACCAAACTTTGCCACTCGATATGTAATTGCTGATCCCATATCATTGAGTACAGTTGCAGGATAAGCAAACGTCTCAACTAGTTCCTCCTGAAATTTCATGAATATCTTCCTTGTATAGAGGTTTGCTGCTTGTTTCTCCATAGGAGACGGGATTTTTAAAACTGGAGGAATCATCATTGTATCATAATCTGCCTTCACTTCCTTTTCATAGCGATTGGACAAAGCTTTTTCATATTGCTTAATCAGCACGTGAATGTTCGTTGATGCATTTACATTCCCATCAAAATACGAACTTATACTATCACTTTCTTGCATCACAGACATCTCCCCAAAGAATGTATCCTGAAGATAAACGGGTACCCACTTCTGACGAGCATTGTACATGCTTGAATCCATTCGCTATTCCCAAGATCACATCTCTGAATGAGCGATTCCCAACATGACTCAAACTCCTCAGCCGTCTCAGTCATATTGATGCACTTCTGAAACTCTACTTCAAACATTGGATACGAGCGATAGACAGTGGACAATTTCTCCAGGGCCTCTCTGAAAACATTCCATTTACAAAACCGGGGGCGGGTTCAATGAAGCGCCTGTGAGATAGCTGCCTCTATGATTCTGTCCTGATCTGTTGTGATTAAGATGGGATGGCGACCAGACATTGCAGCAAGCCAGGTCTCGAATAGCCAAACAAATAAGGACTGAGATTCATTGAAGAGCAAGGCACATCCAAACAGCACTGGCTGCCCATTATGGTTCCACCCGGTAAAGGGTGCGAATGGAACCCGATAGCGGTTTGTTTGATATGTTGTCTCAAATTTGACAGTGTCTCCAAAATAAGTATAATTCATTCTTTAATTTGAATCAACCCAAAAAATGTTTCCTGCTGAATTCTCAAGATTAACTTGGACAGCGAAAAAGAAACCAGGGTCCTCAGCTTGCATTTGCTCCAAATAGTCAAGAACAACTTGACCTCCACTGCCAAGTCTCCTCTGCCTACTACCACTCATATAATTCTGTCAATCAACTTTAGTAAAACCAACATCATTGATCCCACCAGATTCCTTGATCAGCACAGACATAACTCCACTTGGCCCCATCTCGGCAGCCTGAAGAGTGTCAATGAGGCTTCGAGCAGAACCAGATACATGCCTATGAGACCGAAGACAATGGACCTTATCAGGTGGCACGAGTTCATGATTATGATCTTTAACAAGCTTAGTGACAGCCCATTTTCCAGAACTCTGTTTCTTAACAGTCATCTGAGCCTTGCAGCCAACCCTGGTGACAGGACGCCGTCTCTTAGACCTGTTCTCATGGCCTTCCCAGCGAAATCCTTTGCGAGAACAAACAATTTGACGGCAAATAATAGAGCCGTCCCAACGAGCGCGCTGGTAGACACTTACCCTGGTACTAAAACCAATACCGCGCGCATACGATTTGTGAAAAATACGAGCAGACTGTTCGGAATTCCATACCCTTGTATGCCTCCAGATTAGGGTCAGCAGTAGAAGTAGAAAAATGAGGAGCAGCAGCGGAAGTGGAGGGCGCGTTAAGCTGATGATTATTGTCATCATAATCATCTCATAGTCATGTGGGTGAAGTTCTAGGTCAAGGGGATTGGAACAATCTTCACAACCAGAACCATCCAGGTCATTCAACTCCA
This sequence comes from Flueggea neowawraea, assembly GCA_948243855.1. Taxonomy (NCBI): domain Eukaryota; kingdom Viridiplantae; phylum Streptophyta; class Magnoliopsida; order Malpighiales; family Phyllanthaceae; genus Flueggea; species Flueggea neowawraea. Next base: position 2,342 of record CAODLS011705389.1, on the reverse strand, counting down.
TGACATCCATTATTAACTACATATGATCGCTTTCCAAATGACTGAATTAAAATTTCAAGCGTGCAGATAATGGTGGGAGTAACTGACCGGAAGTAGGCGACAGTGGAGACAAGACTTTAGTGGAATCTCTAAGGAATAGACAAACGAATAGAACAGGGTTTTCCGGTGAGGATGATCGGAGGGAGAGAGAAGGGATTTGAGTTTGGGAGAAGAGAGCAATGGAATGGAAGCGTTTTTCGTTGCTTTTGTGGGTGCTGCTGCTGAACGTGTATCTGCAGCTTCGCAATCGCAACTGGGGATGAATGCACAAATGCTTTTATAGTGAATTGGTCAGTGTCATAAAGAACTGTTTTTGGTCAAAGAAAGTCATGAAGAATATGAAAATGGTTCGTCAATTTGCAAAACAAATCTTCAACTTTGATGTTACGATTTTAACACACATTGATGCAATTTCTCTTTTTACCTTGATTCCTGACGAAAGCGCCACTTCATTACGATCGGCGACAAGGAGCACGACTGGATAACCGTATCAACACCGGCACTGTAACTTCTCCTATCAAATCATCAATCCTCGGCCTGCCTTAGGATGAAGATTTTGTTGAAATGGATGAATCTGGCGTAGTTCATTGAACATTTCTGACATAACTGTACTTCCTCTACCTTAAATTAGATTGTAACTCCAATCCAATGTAGCACATTGATTCTTTTAGTCAAATGAATTTGTAAAAGTAACCAATATAGAACTCGTTTTAGACATTTAACTGAAAAAGGGCAGTTAACAAAATTTTAGTTGCACAACTCGTGATACAAAACAATACTCTTACCTTCATGCACGAAAGTTCTATCATAATTAGGACAAGAAGAAAAAAAGAAATGAAAAAGACTCGTTATTATCACAAGCTAACATATTTGCGCCTACTGTTCCAATCGTAAATTAAAGACAAGTGTGCCAAAGGATAACAGAACCGTCGGACCATGGGGCGGCCCCAACTCAAGAACAAAAAAATGGCACTCTTCAGGGGGACGAGTGGCTGTTGTTATTAGAAGATGACATCACAGAAAGAACTTCTGTCACAGAAGCCATGACACTCAATGCAGCCTTCAAAACGTCCTGAGAACATCCTGGTTTCACTATGGTTCTCACCTGCCCAATGGTAAAGAATGACAATCAGATGCAAATACAAATATATCAATGAAAAAAGTGTGCAAAAATAACAGATTTCAACCAATTAAGATCCCACCAAGTCTAGGTTTGCAAACAAATATGATCTACTAGCATAATTCCAACATCAGATTGTTTTGCAGTAAATGCGACCATCAATCAGGTAGGTAGTTATGATTCTTCCATGTAACAGAAACCAAAAAAAGCCAAAAGATACTGAATTTCATCACACTCATCCCTGCCCCATGTATGGGTGGAGTTCAGTCAAGCAACTGCATAAATTGAAAAATAGGAAAAGAGATGTAATGCAGCACCTTGTCAAGGTATTCCTGCAGTTTCTTGATCCGGCCCATGTAATCCTGGTCTTCAACACAGAGAGTTACAGACTTAGAATCAGAACCAGGACCTTCAAATTGAAGTGGGCCTGGATTTCTGTACACGTCTTCTAACAGAAATTTCATTGCATTTGATCTCAGCAGCCTGATATCAGAGAAAACAATTAATATTAATATGTTTGCACAAAGCAAACCAAACAGAACAGTCAATATATCCTGGTGAAGCATCATGTACAGAGTTGATCAAGGAAATAAACTCACTCATATGCTTTTCCTTTCAGATCTACTGTAGCTGGATGAATAGCAGGTTTTCCAATTGAAGAGGCACCTGGAGTTTGTGCCCATCGCTTTACTGTCATCATTGCCTGAGGTTTTACAGAATATATAGGCAAAAAGAATTAATATATTATATACCATGACAACCATTCTATTTAAAAACAGGACTCTAATGCACCATGGATTCATAATACAGTTCAAAGAATAAGAAGTTTATAGTGAAAGACAGTAAAAAGGGTGTAATTGATGGAGTAACAGAAAAACGTAACTGTAATTGGAGCGGCACCACAGCGCCACTTGTTTACAGGATTTTTCAAGTTGGTTATAGTTGCCATGTAACCATTCAAACCAGCTGCCAGAATATGGTAGCAGATGTGTCCAAGTACCTGCAGAACAGAATTCTCAACAATAAAATATGGACATATATAGTGATTTAGAAAAAGGTAAGGTTATTAATTTTCAGTAATGTACATAGGCATAGTCACAGTCGAATTTTGATGGCACAGATCCTCGAGCCTGATAACCAAAAAAGTGGCAGATGGCATTGAATTTTTTCCCCTTGTATGTGC
>CAODLS011705379.1:0-10433 GCA_948243855.1 Flueggea neowawraea | reverse complement strand
TTTGTGTATCTACCTGTACAATCTTGAAATGAATTCTTGAATCTTGATCTTCCAGAACTATTGTGCCTTGAAACTGACCATAAATGAAACCAAAAAATTGTATTATATTGGCATCATTTTGTTGCTATAGAAACCTCAGACTGAACTGTGCCTTGAATTGTCTTTTTTTACGCTTCTGCAGATTCCATTTCTTTTTCTGCAGAAGAATGTGGTTTCACAGAACCATCTAAAGAATGCTGCTCTTGCTCATGTTGAGATTTAGCCGCCCATATTAGATTTAGCCGCCCATATTAGAACCAGAAGAACCATTACTAATGACAGAAACACCATTGATGCCCACACCATATGAACATACTTCTTCAATGGTTTACAATGTTTTGAAAGAATTAAGGAAAATGCATCCTTCACTGATTGACATTCTACCAAGTTTTCCATTCCTGGATACACATTTAGCAGACTTTGAATTGATGTTGTGAGTGATTCGATGGTTCTGTAATCGCTTGCAGATATGAACTGTCCACTGTTACATGTTCCATTGTTGGAATCAGAACAGGTAAATGACTTAAGTACCTACAAGATGGAGAAGAGAAACTTTAGTCCACCACAAAAGTCTAGACGATACGCCTTTTTGCATCTTTAGCAGCTTATACCTCTGGAATGTTTCCTATGCGAATTGTATTGGCAGGACAGCTATCTGGCTGGTATTTGTATTCCGGTGGTGCCGAGAAGGGATTGCAGACATAAAATCCGTTTGGGTTTGATCCTTGTAGAACTGATATGTTAGCATTCACCTGCAGTTTTTCAAGATATTTAAACATGTGAGCTGCAAATAATCGAAAACTTTCATGAACAACAAGAAATGTGGCTCAAATTTTTCAATGAATATCAAACTCATTGGATCATTGATTCATCTAGCAACTTGAGAAAAATATACCTGGTTAACAAGGTTGTAGATCCCTTCACTGACATCATCTAAGACAGGTTTTGCGGCGAGCAATTCGTCACAAGGAAGAATGGAACTCAAGCTGTTGTTGTAAGGATCTTGTTGAAAATTTTCCAGAGCAGTACATGTATCACTTGAGAATCTGGGAAATTGTGCATGTTCTTCCAGTTATTACAAGAAATTTCAACTGATAAGCTTCACAGAATCTCTGCTTTTGAGATAAACTATCTGAGCTACTTGGACTTACTCATTCAAGAAGAAGTATATTCCAAAGAACATCCAGCATAAAGCCGTCAGGAACCAGCATAATACAATAAGCCTGAAAGTTTAAGAAACTAATCATCAGAAATTCCATGTTTCAATCTGTTTGAAGATTAGAATTATCGTTCCTGGAACTGTAATTCTAGCCAGATGAAGCATGTTTAAGTGATTTGCTTACATTTTAAGTGCTCTCTGTAACCGCAGAGTTCCGCAGACTGCAGTTGACAAAATTCAACTTCAGTGAGAATCAACATTTTCAATGATCAAAATAGTTAAAAAAATGGAGGGAAAAAGCATGCCAATTTGCAGGCTCTGGAGACGCTATTTCTATTTCAAGGCAAAGAAATTATGTTTAAGACAACTTCCAAGTCCATTACATTTGGGAAATCAGCTTCCAATTCTTCAATTTGACGTCAAAGGAACGATTTTTTTAAGAACGAGATTAAAGCATTATCGGTTTTACTATTCATTTCCTTTCTTTTGTTGTGAACTACTAGGCTAACAAGTTATTGGTCAGAATTGATGAGTTCAATAAAGAACAAGACACACCTGATAAAGCAATCACAGCAGTCAGGTTCAAGGAAACAATGACTGTGGTTATTATGTACCTGCAAGCATAAAGATTGGCATTAAGAGAAGAACATTTGAGAAGATCAAACATCATAAATTATGAGATTGAGGACTAAACACTTACACTATCTTAATACCCTTGTCGATCAACCGCCGATTCTTTCTGGCTTGCCTTTGAATGTCAGAAGCACCAGCATCAAGTCTTTCTGATGTGAAAGTCAGGAAAGCCGAAGCCTCGGCTGTGCCTCCAATGACTGTACCTAAACCATCTCTGATTTCTTTCATTGCTCCTTGTTGGAGTTTTCTGGAAATTAACTCAAGAACATCAAGAACATGTTCTTGACAATTTTCCAGAAAATCAATGAACAAAAAATTGCAGCTTAAGCTTAAAGATGCAAGTGAGTTTTTGAGCTGGTGTTTGAACTTTCACACACACCAAAACTAATCGATTTCATTACTTAAATACTGAATAACAAAGTAGAGCTACAGATTGAGTAACATATACTCATATGCTACAATACAAGTACAGAAAGATTTACCAACTACTATTATCAATCAACTTGCCAGAAAGTTGTTGACTGATTACAAGAAGATACACTTAATTTCAGTGATGTGTCATGAATCTAAAAACATCATTACATCAATTGAATTACAACTAAACAAGTTACAAATTGATAAAGCAATAAATGAACTCAGTTACATCAAAAACCATGAGTAGAGGTGTACAAACAGTTGCCAAAATGAGTACACTTCTTAAAACGAAACAAATTGTAATTTCAGTCTTTATTGGTTAACTTGTTGCACTGAAATCATTGAGCTTCAACAGGAACCATTCCATATTGCATCATTAGTTGAATGGACAAGAGAGCGTGTTTCACTTGGAATGTCGCGAGAAAGTTGTCCAAATTGTTCCCTTAAGGCCTTGAACCTCAGTTCATCACCATGTTCAGTTGGATCCATAACCACTTCATGGATTGCATATGTACCTTCTAACATGCTTAATATTGCAGCCATTGTTGGTCTGTGTGCTGGAGACAGGTTAGTGCACAACAATGCTATTTTTACCATTCTTTCTACTTCTTGCTTATCGTATTCCGAGCCTAGTCTTGGATCAACTAGTTCCAACAACTCACCCTTTTTTTGTAATACAAATGCCTAAAATAGTAAACATGCATGTAATCAGGAACTTAGTCAAATCATTAACATGACAGAAACCACATAACAAAAATCATACCCAGTCGAGGAGGCACACAAAGTTTTCATTTGAACGGTGCTTCAAGTTGCTTTTTTCGGCAACAATTTCTAATGCAACCACTCTGAAACTATAAACGTCTGCTTTGTCAGTCAAGTAACCCCATAATGCATATTCTGGTGCCATGTATCCTCTGTACATTGTTTGCAGTACATAATTATTCAAATAATGACACTAATAAATGGAAAGTGTATACTGAAAATGGTTTTTTGAACTGTTAAAGTAAGACCATCTCAAATGTAGATAAGTTTGAGAATGAACCCACATAGTTCCTGCAATTCTTGTGCTAATGTGGGTGTTCTCCTCTTCATCATGCTTGGCCAAACCAAAATCTGATATCTTTGCATTTAGATCCCCATCAGGAAGTAAATTAGTGGTTTTGATATCCCTGTGAACAATTTTTAATGTCGATTCTTCGTGCAGAAAAACCAGACCTTTCGTTATGCCAATACAAATCCTCTGCCTTGTAGGCCAATCCAGTATCATTTGCCCTTCCCCTTTACCTATTTAAAATTGGTAAACAAGTGTGTCTTTTTTTCCTGACGAAGTTCTCAAGGTCTGAATGAATATCTTACCAAACAATGCATTTGCAAGGCTATTGTTTTCCATGTATTCATACACCAGCAAAAGTTGGTTCCCTTCAATGCAACATCCATACAATCTTACAAGATTTGGATGTTGAAGAGTAGAAATCATTCCTATTTCATTCACAAATTCGCGGTTCCCTTGCTTTGATTTTGATGAAAACTGCTTAACTGCAACAATAGTACCATCAGCTAGTGATCCCTAGAGTAACCATAGAATAATGTGAGTTTTGTTGCAGCAGTTCACTCGAGTAACATTTGTGCCCAATTTATTTCACTCAAGTAAGCCAAGTCATCACTCGAGTAATGCACGAAGAACAGAGAAATGAGATACGAGCTGAAGCTGTATCACTCGAGTAATCAATGCATCAGATCACTCGAGTAATCGAAAGGTGTCACTCGAGTGAATCATCAACCCAGAAAGCTACAACGGGCATAAATGCATTCCAACGGTCATATTCTCATCACCAACGGTCATATTGATTGGAATGACTATAAATACATGGCAGAAAAACATGGATGATCATATGGATTCAAGTCCAAATCATTTTCATCATTCCCCTCATTCCAAAACACCAAATCAAGCTAGAGATCAAGATTCAAGCATCAATTTCATACAACTAAACTCTAGCAAAGAGCTTTCATTTTTTGTAAATGTTTTATAAACTCTTTGAGAGTGAGAGAGGTTTGTTGTGAACTTAGAGAAAACAACATTATAATGGCTTTCGAGGTTTGAGCCGAAATCAACATTGGGTAGGCTTTAGATGGGTGAGCCGTAATCAACCTTGTAGGCTTTAGAGGGGTGAGCCATAATCAATCTTGTAGGCTTTAAAGGGGTGAGCCATAATCAACCTTGTTGACTTTAGAGGTATGAGCCGCAATCAACCTTGTTGGATTTAGAGGTGTGAGCCGTAATCAACCTTGGTGTAAGGCTTTGTTGGATTGAGTCGGAATCAATCTTCGTTATAGTGAAAAGCCTAAGTGAGACTTAGATAGTGGACGTAGGTATGGTTGGCCAAATCACTATAAATCTTGGTGTTGTTTTCTCTCTCACTTCAACTTGCTTCCGCTCTCCAAACTCAACTAAGGCATCATCGGGAAAATTCTCCAACATATGTGCATAATACTCTCTTCTACGTGTGTAGAAAGAAGTCTGATGCTCACTGTGTTCTGGAAAGAATCATCCACGCGCACTGCACTGCCTTCTATGCACATAACACCTCTTCTACATGCATAATATGCTCTTTTATGTGCACAATATCCATTCTGCACCTTTGCACTTTTTTTATGGATGTTTTGCATTCATCATTATCAAAATCAAAGTCAAAAAAAATTGTCTATTGTTATTGTCTTAATTCTTCCTCAAGTAAAATACCTTCTTATAATTGTAGGCTAAAAATTTAAATTACTCTTTGAAAGTAAAATTATTCTCTCAAATTTTTTTATGTTTATGCTTCACTTAGTAATTGAAAAGATGTAGGGTAATTCACCTTTGTTGTCCTTGAAGTTTAGATAGCTATCTTATTTGGTCTTTGTATTATATAAACCACCTCATTTGATCCATCAATCCATTCTCCGCTATTTTGATCATTTTCAATTAGGAATTTTTTTTGGTAGATATTATAGTTATATTTCTTGATAAAGTATTTGTTTGCCACAAGTTCGGCATGTTTTCTCATCTTAATCTAAAGAAATCATTTTCTTGGAACAAATTTTACATGTGTAACACTATTATTTTTTTATTGAGTATTAACTAAATTCTTGCTTCAAATGCAACAATGTCCTATAATGTTATCGAACAACATATTATCACACTAAACTTTTTATTATTAGTTATAACAACAGTTTACTAAAAGAAATTTATTTTGCTTATAATTTTCCTGTAGAGGGTCGGTCCATATGAAATTTTTACATTTTTTTTGCTATCGTTTTAAAACTGTCTTTATTTTAGTTGTCTTTTATTTCTTACCACTTAGAATTGAAGGTAATAGTTATGAGAAGATATGATCTACTTACATTGACACTTTATGTCTCTCAATTCACTTGTACAACATGTTTATAGCACTATTATTTTTTTTGATTTTTTTTCCTCTATTTTCTTGATCAACTATAACATAATCACATATTATTTAGTATATAAGTCACTTTTGATTTTCTTTTGGTTAAGGCAATAGATATCAAATTTTAATGTACATATTTACAAGAAATTATAGTATTAATCTCCCTCCTAAATAAAGTTAGAGTGTTGATTAATTATACTCCAATATAAGTTTCTTGTTATTTAGCTTCATTTGAGCTCAAATAAAAAATATATTGTAGGTGGTAATAAGTACTTGTTATTAATCGGAGAAATCAATGAAAACCATAGTTTTAAACTTTTAGAAAAATATTTTAAGACTTTTAAATAATTGGTTAATTAACATTAAAATTTTAAATCCCTTTATTTGTGAGTAACAATAAATTTGAATTTTTTTTAATTTTATACAACTAAATTAGTATTTTTAAATAAGAGATTTTCAATTTTGTTTTATTTCACTGTATCTATACTTTTTAATATAGATAGAGTGAAATATTGTAAGTGGAAAGGATTTATTTCACTGTATTTATACTCTTTAATATTGTATTTGATATAGGAAAAGATTTATTATAAGTGGCTACGTATTTAGATCCAATTAATTATTTCCTATATTTTATAAGAAAAAATATTAAGTAACCTGGTACCATATTAAGTAACATATTATCCATAATTAAGTATTTTTTTAGAAGTTAAAATTAAGTAATTACTCTTAAAATTAAGTAACCAAGGCAGATATTAAGTAACCAACAAAAATTAAGTAACTTGGTGCTAAATTAAGTAACTTGAGATCGATAATTAAATAACTTTCTAGAAGCTAAAATTAAGTAATTAATCCTAAAATTAAGTAACTGATGTTGATATTAAATAATAAAAAAATTAAGTAACATGATCCCAAATTAAGTAATCGAGTTTCTATAATTAAGTAATCTTCTAGAAGCTAAAATTAAATAATTGCTTCTTAAATTAAGTAACAGAGACTGATATTAAGTAATCAAAAAATTATGTAATATGGTCCCTAATTAAGTAACCTGGTATCCATAATTAAGTAACGTTCTAGAAACTAAAATTAAAAAAATAAATGAGGTAGTTATTTAATTTGTCAACCCGTTACTTAATTTTGAGGATAATTACTTAATTTACAGTCTGAAAATTATTTTGTGCTCCACTATTATATTTCCAACATTAAAATATTTGATCGTTGAGATTCAATGTCTTTTATCTAATGGTTATAATTAAGAGTGCTCAATGAAGACAATTCTTTAAAGTCCTCATTGAAGTAACACGGTTTTCTTTGCCGATGCTTATAAAAAATGGCGTCATCTCTTGATTACCAGCTGAAATCTACCTTTCAATGGTCCTCCTGTACCCACAGCATAGAGCCATCATCAAGTATGCAATTTATACAGTCGAGGCTAATGTTAGACCATCCTCCTGGACGAGCGTTGTGGTCCACCCTACCGAGATACTATCCGCTTTGCCGCACAATTTTATTCTTAAAAAGCATCTCAATGTATATTTTGGGAGGAGAGTACTCATAAGTTATTTCTTACATCAAAATTCTTCTTGTTATTTTTTTTATCGTCACTTTGGCTCACTATTGTTCACAAGAGGATGATTACCTGATTTGATATGAAAAAACTTGACGTAAAAAAAGTATAGTTCACACTATGAACTACAAACATGAACCACATCAGTTGAATTGAGATTCCAAACTGAAGCAGAAGTTAAATGTCCATACATATACATTTATGTTCTCATGGCCTGACATGAGCACATGGGGACATTTGTATCCCAAGCTGAAACTTTAGTTGTGGGTTCTTGACCTGGTGAAGGTTGACAAAGTCTCATCAGGTTCTTGGACTGTAAGGTCAGTATCGGGTATTTGTTACTAATGTAACCTGGGTGTTACCTGGATGTTAGTGTGAAATGAGAGACTCGTTTGGTGACATGGTCTGAAACAAGGACAAGGACAGTTGGTAGGATAGGCAGAAGTAGCTAGTGTGTGTGTCACATAACTGTCACTGTCATGACAATTTTACGGGTAAAATGTTACAAGAAGTGATTTCAAATGAATCTATTTTTTAATTTAATTTGAATTAATTTAATTTACAGTTTCATAAAAAAGGGGGTAGGAAAATAAATTAAAAAAAAAAAACCTCTAACCCAGATCAGAAAACAATTATACAGTAGTATATACATTTCATCGTACATTTCCACCAAAACTTCAGTAGAGCAACCTGGACAATTATGGAATGCTCTCCACATGAATCCTCAGGATTTTGATTCATCATTGATCTCGAATAAGCCGTTTTCGGATGCAGCTTGACGAGATTTGGGTGTTGACGAAGAGGTTGCAATTTTAGCCAATAAAATTCGGAGGTTGTGTCTTAATGGAAGTTTTGTTAATCTAAGTGAGATGATAATGACTCTGTCCAACAACATCATTTCAAGATGTGTTCTTGGAGTAAAAGCCGAAGTGGAAGGTGGTGACAACAAGTTCGGGCATTTATCGAGGAAGATAACGACACAATTTGCGGCATTTAGTTTCAGGGACTGGTTTCCTTTATTGGGATGGTTGGATCATGTCACTGGCTTGATTTCAAATATGAAAGCAACCAAAGGTGAGGTAGATGCTTTCTTTGATCAGGTAATTGAAGAACACAGGGCATCAGGAAGTGATAATGAAACTAAGACTGATTTCGTCCATATTATCCTCCAACTTCACAAAAATGGTATGCTTGAAGTTCAGCTCACTCAAGATAATCTCAAAGCAATTCTGATGGTTTGTAATTTCTATTATTTGCTGACATTTTCCTTTTTTTATTATAGATTAAACAATTTTACCAATATAATGTCAGTTCAACTTTTAATATATTTATCATGCACAAACTTTATTTGTCATATAGCGACTGAAAGCACTTATTGGGATTAATAAGTTATTGGTTCAATAGTTCATATATTGGTCGATAGACATCCTGTAAAACAAGGGTTAAAATCCTGAGAAAAAGTTATTAATCTTCTATTTTTCGAGATAGACGATCATTCTTTGTAAAAGAAAAGATTTTTTCGAGAATGAAACCATTATTACTTCAAGTCTCGAATAAAAATTTTATTATCTTCTTTTTTATTGTTTTATTTTTTTGTCATACTTTCTTTTGGGTATTTTATTTTATCCTAACTAATTTGTTTGCAACGTTTCAGGACATGTTCGTAGGAGGAACAGATACAAGTGCAACAACAATTGAATGGATCATGACAGAGCTCGTAAAAAATCAAAATGCGATGAACAAAGTCCAAGAAGAAGTAAGAAGAGTTATGCGCAAAAAAACAAAGATAGAACCAGATGACATTGCTAAGATGACATACATGAAACATGTCATTAGTGAAACCTTCAGACTTCATCCTCCAGGTCCATTACCAGTTCCAAAAGAATCAACAACAAGCCTGGAACTAAGAGGCTATGCATATAATCCATGTAGCTTGACGAGATTTGGGTGTTTTACACAAAGAAATCATGCCAATCTCATTCAAGAATTCTCGATTTCCTTGCCTAGATTTAGATGAGAGTTGTTTCACTGCTACCACAGTACCATCAACTAGTAAACCCTGTACACAGACCTTTACTCAGAATTTCACAGAGACATAAATACTCCAAAGACAATAAACAAGGTTTTGAACCGAGTTGAAATACCTTGTATACAGGACCAAAACCACCTTCTCCAAATCTTGTTAGCAGGATTGAAGTCATTAGTGGCGATTCCAATTTGTTTCAAGGAAAATGTCCCAGATGGCAAATCATCAGAATCTGTCCAAGAAATACACGATTGTTGTATGCAGGGAATAGTCAAATTTTCCATTCAACAGAAACAATACTACATATTTATGTTACAATCATAATTTAGCAAACTTTGTTCTAGAGATTGAGAGAGCACGTTTAAGCAATCATTGATGAGCTACAAGATGAAATAGTGCTAACCTTTTCTTCAGCCTTTTTTTCCTAGCAGAAGGCCTTTCCTCCAAAGAATACCCACTGCAACGAAAACAAGGCCCAATGCTCCAACAACTCCACTGATGATATAAGCAGCTCCTCCTTTCTTTTTGTCAACTGAACAAAGCTTAGAGTCTGATCAATCCAACACGATATTCATTATGAAGTCACAACAAGAGATAGTGCATAATGAACGAACGACTAGTACCATATAAATTACTCACCAGAAGCCACTGAAATGGAAGATATAAGGGGACCATAAACTCCTCGAAAAGGAACTCTTGTGGTGCCTTTGCCGGCAAAAGAGAGCCGGATCTCCAAGATATTATTTTTCACAGTGACATTTTGTATTTGCTTCACTAAAGGTTTTTCAGCATCTCCAACCTCATCTTCAATATTGAAATCCTTCCACATTAACCTTTCCTGTAACAAAGTAGTAGAATTTCACAATTAATTGGAACATAAAAACACATAAACTTGTAGCTTTGACTATTTACCTGGACATAGATATCAAATATGCACCTTCCTAGGCTATTATATGTTCTGTCATGGTGAATTGTATCTCTGCAAAGTGGAGGTTTACTGTGTATTTCCCATTCTCCAAACAATAATGGAAATATGTGAGAAATTGGAGCTTTACGTGCTGTTGAGTACAATTCAGGCAAATCTGAAGATTCCAAAGACACTGTATAACGAGTGTTTTGGGAGTCATAATCATCCATGAAGTCGCCGGTGCTACTAAATTCCCAGTAACTTTT
>CAODLS011705198.1:0-14834 GCA_948243855.1 Flueggea neowawraea | reverse complement strand
TGGTGGAGTCCACATATTTTTTATTATTGGTGGAGTCCACATATGATCTAGTGGCGGAGTCCACATATGATTTGACTTTGGTCCCATGTCAAATATGTTTGGTGAGCATGTGTTGTTGGTCATTTTTCCGTAGTGTATTTTTCAGTAGTTTGACAAAGCATATCTTGCTGGAGCACGTGGACTGCAATGCTCATAGATGTACTTATATCAGTTCCGTCTGATACAACTTAGTGACCCGTAGGGTGGACAGAGTACTATTTTGAGCCCCTAAGGCTGTCGGCTGTTAGCACTTTTGAGTCGGATACCATTTGGAGTCTTAAGGTAGCTATTTTATTTTGAACTAATCTAGTCAACACAGTTTTAGTATAATACGGGAATATGATCAGTGAGTATTAGCTCTGTTCAGCTGGAAACTGGTTTTACATGACACGTTTTGCTAAAATGAAAGTTTCTGTATAAAATGAAAGTTTCTGCATAAATGGTAAATTTCTGCATAATATGGAATTTTTCTGCATAATCTGAAAATAAGTTTTGATATGTCTACTTGTCTGTTATTTGCTTTGGTTGCAAACGTTTTCAAAAATGAATTTTGAAACTACTATTCTACACTTAGCGTGTATACATATATATACACTTATATTTGCATGCAGTATAAAATGAAAGTCGTCTGGTATCTTGCACCTAGTGAGGCGTTCCACTTGGCAGTGAATTCCCTATTGTTTCGAGCTTAGTTATGTATTTGTTAGTTGCTCCACACAAGTATTACTGTGGGATTATATTCTGTAAACTTATTTGATACTAAGTATGATTTATTATTTGTCTAATGTTTTTTTTTTGTATTATGAAAACTTATGATTTTTTAATGAATTTGGATATTTATTTATTAAACTTTGAAAATGGCTTTAATATGATTTACAATGAATTAGTCTTAGTTCTGTTCTCCGAGGCTTGTGCGAGATGGGTCGGCCCCCCATAGACGGTTCGCCTCGTACACCGATCATGGTCCGATATTGGGTCGTGACATTATCTGTCTCATCTTCTTTTTGTTTCTCCTCCTTTTCTGTTTCCTCTTCCATATCGTCCTGAACTTTATTACCATCTCTTATTTCCTCTTTCTTATTGTCTTCACCGTCCTTCTCCTTTCCTATTTCAAGCTTAAGAAGCCTATGCCTCAAGTCACCAACAACTGCATCGTAACGATCCAATTTGAAATGAAAAGTTTCCCGTAAATTCTCAACCTTGCCAACAATGAAAGACTTAAAGTCCTTAAATTCAGTTGACAACTCTGAAACTCTTCCTGATAGATCATCCATTTTTTTCGATAAACCAGAATCAATAACTTGAAATTCCTTACTTGCAGCACCAACATCAGGAATTGTACGTGCAGATCTCGGTGCTAATGGGTCATTTGATTTGCCCTTAAAATGTTGCTGAAGCTGCCTTAAGTTTAGTTGATCAACTTCTACGTCATTGGGGGACCAAATTTTGAACCTTCAACTGAGAAAGAAAAAAACACAGAAACACATTTTTATTAAGAAATGCACTTTTAAAACAAAAAAAAAAAACTAAAACAAACTGAATAATAAATAACTTAATTATCTCTGGAAAATCAAATATCATTGGCTTAGTGAAATAGACGTACGCTGAGAGGTGTCCTTCCAATTGAGTATTCTTTTATCTCTTGCAACAAATATATCCGCAAAAACACCGTCAATATTCAATCACACCTCGTACAACCAACACTGAAAAGCCACCGAACAACCATCAATCCAGTAATGAAAAGTTGCTGATTTTTCCTATAGAGCACCGCGTTGCACCATGTGACCCTTCAATGACTGCAATGTTGACTTAAAGCTAACTAGACCCCATGGATACTGTTCAAATAAACATAATCCACCATTGCAAAATCCTTCCTCATCAAATACTTATCCCCTATTGTTGTATTTACAAAATGATGAATCATAAAGAGGACGACAAGTTTAACCGCATCCTCATCATTCAACCAAACCTTATCACGAATAGCCTAAAACAAAATAGTCTTACTAATAGATTTCATGCCATTAAAATACCTGGTCATCAACTCACCATCACACAGAATCACAATTCTTGTATCAACATCCCTAATGGACTTCAGACCACTCATAATACCAAACTCTTCGATCTCGAACCTCAAAATCTTCCCTCCAACTTTTAAACACACAACATCACTATCTCCACCATCAACCTCCCTCAACAAGAATGAATGGACCACCTATCCCTAACCAACAACCTCTTCCATATCAACTAGATAACCAAAGCATGTACGCCTAAACATATCTAACTACGCATCACTTAACGACTGCAGCAAAAACTTAGAAGCAGTTGACAAATGGTTGAAGGTCACCTTCGCAGGGAACCATTATTGGGGAGACACAAGAAACTTCATTTGCTGACAAAAAAAATCATTAAAACATAATGAATTTTAACTGTAAAATAGTTAACACTACATTTTAAACAACACTGGAGACCCATGGAGACCTTCAAGACAATTTAAAAATTATGAAGAATACTGGAGACCCATGGAGACTTGACTAACAAATACAAAACCAAAAGATTTTCGCGGCATTTTACATAACAGTCAAAAAATAACCAACTGGAGACCCATAGAGACCTTTCTAAATCTACATTACTAACACACTGATCAATCATAGATAATAATAAAAAAAGAGAAATACAACAAAGGTCTTAACATCATAAAAAAACATAGCAAAAGTCATAATAACACAAAAGCCCTAATCTTAGTAGATGAATCCTTAGCAGAAACCTTCGATTATTTATTCTCTACCCCCTCTGTATTAGTAGGCGACTCACAAATCAATTTTTTTTTGCTTTTTTCCATCTTTTCATGTTGAGAAGACGGAGAATCAAAAAACCTCTTATGCTTAGCAGAGTGCTGATAAACATGCATAATCTGCTCCATGATGAAACTGGCACCAAAAAAAACATAAAAAATGATGATCAAATACAGAATAGAACAAAATTGAAAATCCATGCCACCAAACAAAGTAAAAATCGTACCTCGAAAACAAGAAACAATAGAAAGTTAGCAATGACGATGCAAAAATGGCGCAAATTGACGGATACAAACGCAAAATCGAAAGAACAATCCCAAAGTAAGTAGGAAACCAGAGAAGAAACGTCTCAAAACACAAAGAAGCACACACACAGAGATTTTCGAAGCAACAAGTGGCATTTATATAAATAGGTAGGAACAGAAGCGTCAAAAGAAAGGAAGCCTATCGAAGAAGCCAAAAGGTCAGAAACCGCCTTAAAACACCCTATTTATACATGTGACATTTTTAAAGTTCAAAATTTTGGTAGTGGTATTCTTACAAATTAAAACTGAAAGGTTCTATTCTTGTAATTTTGAAACTATAGGTGATATTATTATAAATCTGAATTTTCAAAGGATTCTCAACCCAAGGCTTCAGATATTTGGCTGAAAATCTTGGTTGGGGAAGTAGAAATTTGTGGATTGATCACTAGAGATAAAAATTCTAAAATTTTCCACGATTTAACAACATGATATCTTGGTACAAATGGTCACTTAGTTTTAGATCAATGTTGTTGAAAGAGTTGAAATGGGTTGGTTGAATACGAAAAGAGGTTGCTTTTATGGTCTTTTGTTGTTTGATGTTGACTTGAGTTTGTTTTTTTTTTACATAGTTTAGCTAATGTTTGATTTTAGGAATGACTTAGATATCATTTTGATCAGAAACTAGAGTAAAAGTTAGGATTTGAATGTTGATAACACACATTAGAGAAAGAGAGAGTGTTTTATTTGTGTCTAATTCTTTCTAAAGTCTGTCTATAGTTTACTTCACATTGAGTTATATACATGTGTAGTCTAGTGGACTCTCCTACTACCTTTAAGAAGCCTAATTCATAATCCTTTTATGATTAGGTAGGCCATATATTTAGGCTTACCAAATATTAGACTTTGGATCCAACCATTACCCGTCATGGACAAACCTAGTTTTTCAGTATTCCCCACTCGCACTTGATGATACAATGTCTAGTCATGTTACATGATTGAACCATCACTAATCATGCTCAATCTTCTTGTCATTCACATAAATAGGTTGCTCAACTAACATTCTACAAGAGCTTAAATGTTGTATACCTGTGAAGGACATATACAAAAATCTCGTAAATCAATTCGTGCTGTAGTTGTCCATCCAGTAGAAACTCAGACCTATAAAAAAAAGCCTTCCCTTAACTCATTTTTCACAATCGCTGCTTATGAAGTTTACGTTCTCACGAAATCCTTACTTAAGTTTGCACGTCATATGACAAACCATGACAAATGCCTTTGCAAGCAATGAAACAAGTTCGAATGTGTCTAAAAAATGACTTCCCCTTTTGCATAAAGAAATGAATCATGATCTCGCTCGTTTCCCAGTGCACCACCCATATTCGAATCATGTATGACCATTAATGATGCACCAAAGTTGCCACACCTGATTATGCTTCTTACATGTGTTAAGGTTTCTAAAGGTAGTAGTATCGAGAACTGCATATTCGCAGTTCACATTAGAAAATGAGATATTGTTTTGATAATTAAATTCTCATCTCATGGTCATAATTAACTCACATAGTATGACCATGTACTATAGTGTTCTTTCCTTTAAATGGAGGAGCCCATGTTAATACATGCAATGGTGGATCACAATATTGTTTCTTGGGGTCACCAACATCCTCACACGAGTGCACACATACATAATTTGCAAACAAATATTTTTTGCATGTAAAAATATAAACATTTAAAACTTTTAAAAATAATATTGAGTAATAAACTTTAACATAAATGAGTCTATTGTAATTAAAAAAATCTTTATAATTTACTAAATCTGGGCACTTTAAGTTGTCTTTGTTATTCTTTCTTTGCACCAAAGTCATCTGTAATTAAATCAATATCAAATCACTTAGCAACATGCTTCTTAATATAAGTTATCAATGAGTTTAGAAAATCATCCTCTATCTTATTCTGCAACCTTGTTTTCACAATTCATAGCTAACAATGCATGCTCCATTGTTGCACTAAAAACATGAAAAGTGAGTATTGGTCAAATTAATCATCAATAAGGCTGGTTTTAACGGAGATAGGAACGGGAGCAGACCGGGATGCATTACTGCGTCCTAGTCTGCTAGCCCCTCCTCCTGCAGGAGGACGCCCTAGCCTGCCCCGCGCCTGACATTTTTATTTAAAAAAAAAAAAAAATCAAAATCTGACGTTGGATCTTATTGATCTAACGGACAGATTTACTCCAACGGTAATATTACCGTAAGAGTACCGTTGGGGGCCAAAAAATTACCCTTTTGGTCCATAACGGCTAGTTTTACCCATTTTCCTATAAATACCCCCTAAAAACATTTTTTCTATCATTTCTTCACTTCAAACACTCATTTCTCTCCCCCAAACTCTCTCAACTCTTAAAATTTCTCTCTATACTCTCAAATTACTCCCACTCTAATTTTTTCTCCAAAATTATGGATCACAACAATGAAAATACTCAATCGTCCCAACAAAATAACCCATCAAATTTTTTCAACTACCGATATTCTGAAAATAATCCATCAAAATTTTCCTCTTTCACAAACTATCAATTCAATCCCAACGCTTCATTTTCCCCATTTTCGCATCAACTCGCACTTTTCAATTTTGGTAATTTCCAAAATTTTACGTCCAATCCTTTTTCACAAAATAATCCTTACATCCTCTTGTTGGATAGGTGCTCGATGACCGGTTCCCAAGAGGATTCTCCTACTCTTGAAATGAACCCCCCAAGCCCACTATTGGTCTAAGCAATCTCGGCCCTGATCGGTGCCAAGTACAAAAAGTGGATCCCTCCAAACAACGTCAAGTTGGCTAAGTGTTGGATCGCTATTTTCGAAGACCCCATAATGTCCAGCTACCAAAACGCCAACTCTTTTTGGAAGTGGGTGACTGCACGCTTCAACCATGGGATGGAGGGAAGCGAGCAACGTTATGGGAATGCTATTAAAAATAGGTGGCACACACTCAACAAAATTGTCACCTTATTTAATGGCATCTACAACAACGTTTATCATAGTAGTTGGAGCGACAACATGATTATGGAGCGAGCACGCGCTGTCTACTTGGTTGAGGCGAAAACCCATTTCCTCCACGATAACGTTTGGAAAATTTACGTGATCATCCGAAATGGAGGGAAGCATTGCCCATGGACCCCGAGGCTGGTCCAAAAAGAACCAAGGTAAACGCCTAAGGCGCCTACACTAGCTCCGGCTCCTTAGATCTCAACGCCTCCAATCCTAGCGTTGAAGGAGAGCTAACCCAAGAGGCTCGCCCAATGGGCCGATATAAGGACAAAGGGAAAGAGCTAAGAACCAAGCAAAAGGCAAAACACAACCTGCATGGGAAAGGAAAGTCGACATCAAGCGACGTCTTCGAAGTTGTGTCCATTTTGGACGACATGTTGTTCGAGAAAGAATTAAATCGCAAAGCTTTCGAAACGACAGAAGCTAATAGAAAGAAAGAAAAAGAACAACGGCTCGAGATCGAACGAGAAAAAATAGAGTATCTCAAATATCAACAACTTAATGAAGACATAACGATGCTCAACAAAGATACGTCGAACATGATTCCCACGACACAACGTTTGCATGAATACGCTTGTAAAAAAATTTGTGAAAAATATGGGTCGTAGTATTTTTAATTTAATGTAATATTTAATATTTTATTTGTAATATTTTAATTTTAATGTAATTTTTAAATTTTATGTATTTTTTTATTTTAATGTAATATTTTTGTTTTAACGAATTATTTTTATTCGAATGAACTATTTTTATTTTAATAAATTTGGGGTAGAAAGTATTAAATGAAGTAGTATATAAAAGTTGGGGATTAAAATAAAATTGTGTTTAGTGGAAAGCTGAGTAGACATCCCGCGAGACTCTTAAAGTAGCCACTGGATTATGGATGAAAAACTGAGGAGATAGGAACTGAAAACTTTAATAAAAATACTGAATTGACGTCCCGCGAGATGACTTCAAGGATCCTAGGTTGCAAATATCCTAAGAGGATAATTTTTTGACTTATTAGATTCCATTAACACTTGACATAACCCTATAATGATTGAAAATTTGAAAATTTCTATTTGAATTTGAAAATGTATTCCAGCAAAGCACAATCGGCCAAATCTCCTTGTAAAATATCATTATTGCTATTCAAGTTTGCAAATTTCTAGTTGAACTAGCAAATGCAGCTTTTCTTGTTTTGAGCTTATCGAAAGAAAAAAGAAAGTTTGATGTTTTTTAAAAAATCCTTTGGATAGTACTGGATAGAACTAAATGAAATAATAGTTTTTTAGTATAATTTTTATTGAAAAAATAAAATTTATCTCAAAAAATTTTAGTATAATTTTTATTGAAAAAATAAAATGTTTATCTTTATAATACTTATTTGAATTAAAAATCTTGTGGTGGCAAATGAATATTATTGAGGACACAGCGTAATGATTTTCCTACACCGATACTATATATAGTTTTAAAAATATTGGGATCGCGATCGCCATTCACTGCTATCCTAGAAATCCATCACTGAATACATACATATAAATATGTTTGCACACAGAAGTTTACCTACGATTTATTTAGCCATCTAACATTAATCCTTCTCTCACCAAGACTTCTTCTTACTTTAAGACAAAACATCCTAGAATCTTATGTCTTAGCATATGATCATAGGGCCTATACCCTATGCCGCATATTCACTTTTCCGTATAATTTTTTTGCACTTTACAAGAGCTCATCATTGTAAACATGCATGTCAGCCTTTTGATCGTTAAAACACTTGTGATTTTATTATTACGTTCAAAATTATCCTCATGTCAACCTTTGTGCTCCTAATCGACAAAACTGAGATAAAAACTTGTGTGATTGGGTTATTTCTTTGTCTAATATTCTTTTCAAACATTTTTCAAGTCACATGTGTCAACTAACAACTCTTATACATGTATGTACATGTGTTACCAACAATGAACTAAAAATCATGACTTTATTTCTCGATTAGGAAGTCATTTCCAAGGAATAAATAAAATTACTTAATCAAACTCTATGCAATCCTTGAGATGTAACATGTCTCTCAAATACATCTCTCACTACGGGTTTGGTAAGCGGATCTACTATCATTTCGTGTCTAAGAATGTACTTTAAGTTCACCTTTCCAAGGGTTTTTATAAAATGATACTTGATGTTAATGTGCTTAGTCTTTGTATGAAACTTGGGATTTTTGGAGTAAGCAATTGAGGCTCGACTCTCTCTATTAATCGAGGCAGTCAAACCTATGTGGTTTATGAACCATTTTAACCGAACAACTTCTTGTACTGCAGTACATGAAGCTATGTACTCAGGTCCATTTTAGGCAATGCTAGGCTCGTTTGTTTCTTGCTACTCTACGAAAAGGCACCATTGCCTAGCAAGGAAAATGTATCAAGAAGTGGATACCACTCTTTCACATTGTTAGCCCAATCTACAAACTTTATGTTCGCTTCTTGGGACCAAGAAACTTTCAGACTGTACCATGTAGATTTTCCGTCCAGTTCCTTATTGAGGAACACAATCTTTACATCCATTTGATGTAACTCAAGGTCAAGACTAGTTGTTATTGCGAGGATTAACCTAATTGATGTAAATCTCACAACAGGTGAAAGGTCTTGTCATGATGAATTCCTTCCTACTATGTGAATCCATTTGCGACTTGTCAAATTTTTGACTTAACAGGTTTTCTGTTGGCTAATTTCTCTATTATATGCATCAACTTATTCCTAACAGCCTTTCATCCTTTGAGGAGATTTATTGATTTATCAGTTTCCAAAACTAGTTTAATCTCATAGATGTCTTTTTCTTTTCCATTGCCATGATCCACTCATCTTTTCTAAAAAAAGGGAACCTCTTATGTATTTCTAGGTGTCCTCTTCTTGTGGGATTGCTGAGATGGCTTCGCTCGACTCTTCAATCGATTAACGTCATCATAATTGTTTAGTGCTTTCAGTTTTGCACTGTGGTTCGCATGTTTATAGACAAATCACATGTATTCATTAAGATTCGATACATTTTGCACACCTCTATAGGATTAAGATCCTCATCTCTGTTTGAAATGGGCTTCAAGCTCTTACTTGAGTGAGGATAAAAAACATCAACACTAGTTTTAGACCGATTGTCTAAATGTGTCTCTTTTACCTCAATATCTCTCCTATGTAGACGGAATGATCTTGAATATTCACTTTTATGAGTCTAGTAAAAAGTGAAATTCTCGTCCGGTTTTCCAAAATTTTGAATTTGTTTTCCCAAAAATATCTGAAGACTCAAATTTTGTCACCGTGCCATCTTCTTGTTCTCACACTACGACATATCCCTTGGAGACTTCAGAGTACTTATGAAGGTTCTTTTTTTTACCTATTGGGCTTAGCTTTCCATGTTTCCTAAAGGTGTCGTGGACCTAGGTTGCGCAATCCCACATTCTTAAGTTACTGAGGTTAGGTTTGTGACATGTCCACATCTTGTAAGATGTGGTGGCTAAGGATTTGGAGAGTACTCAGTTAAGAACACAAGCATTTGTTAACAATATGTCTCCCTAAAAGAAGATTGGCAAGTTAACTTTTGCCATCATCGATTTTACCATGTCAATGAGCTATCTATTCCTCTTCTCTGCAAATTTGTTTTGTTGCTAGGTATGAGGAATTGGCAATTAGAGCTCAATTCCTTTTTCCTCATTTAAAAATCTTTGATCTCCTAAGAGAAGCATTCTCAACTACAATTAGTTCTTCTGGCCTTGATTTTATTATCTAATCGATTCTCAACTAGACTTATAAATCTCTTAAGGCATCTTAGAGCCTCGAACTTATGGGAAATCAGATAGACTTGACAATATCTAGTATATTCGTCTATAAATATGTTGAAGTAATAGGCTCAATGCCTAGATTTTATATTCATCAGCCCACATACGTTAGAATGAATAAATTGCAATGGGTATTTAGCTCTAGTAGCTTTTTTGAATGGTTTCCTAACTAGTTTTCCTTTAAGGCAATTTTCCAAGTTGGTAACTTGACCTTACTTAAGCTACCTAACATGCCAACCTTTGCTAGACGATTCATACGAGCTAACATTAATCAATACACAAGCATAACTTATGCATGAACAAAGGTTTTTTTTTACCTTTTTAAGAGCATGACATTCTTTTACAATGTGCCCATTCTACTAACATTTGTAACATTTTACCCTCGAAACACCTGGTTTGGCCTTGGACTTTCTCTTGCTTGGTCCCATTTGCTTTGCTTTTAGACCTCATTGCTTGTTCTTAAAGAAAAATGTCATTTTCTTCTTCTTCTTCTTCTTCTTCTTATAAATGCTTAAGGTGCTCTTTGCAATAGTGGATTTAGCCATATGGGCCTTGACAATAATCTTGATGGTCGCTGAAAAGTGTTCCTAGAGCCCTAGATAACGAACAACATCGTCAAAATTTATTATATTATGAGTATGCGCCAAGTGCAGTTTCATGTTTTCCATTTCACTTAAGTGCTTTTTGATAGTATGATAAGGTGTTTCTGGTAAGCCGAGAACTTAACGCTCAATGACCAAAGCTTAATTAGGTCACACTGATAGGGTTCTTGCAAGTGCACAAGAATTGATGTAGTAATAAAACCCTTGGAGTACTCCTTGGGTGTTGAATCCACATAGAACATGTATTAGTTAATGATCGAAAAGCAAAGCAAAGCGATAAAAACAAAGATTTTGAGTTATGATGGGTTTGATTTTAAAAACATAAAATGAAATAACAAAGTAAGTAAAGACATTTGGATCATTGAGATGCAATAAAAAACTTCCTTTTTAATATATTAGAGAAATGGGTTTTTGAGATTGAGTGTTCTCTCTACAAGAATAACTCAGGGCCTCTTTCAAGGTCACCTAAGATGTACCTACACTTGTTATAAATATCCTTTTGGCCTCACCTAGCAAAGTTAGGCCTATTAAGTCCTTTGACGAATTTCATCGAACATCTTGTAGGCACTAAGTATGTCTATTCTAGTACTCAAAAAGTTTTACGCTTGTAGACCTAACTCAAGCTTCATCTCTCAATTCTTCATTTGGGCTTGCCAGAAATAACATTGTGGTAGCTAGGCATAACATCATTCCATAATCAACAAGTCATAAAATCAAATCCAAGGCAAGCATTAAATATAGAAAATAAGGAACATTGAAGACAAACTTTAGATATAGAAAATAAAACAAAAAAATCAATACCCATTCATAAATATAGAAAACATCCACCAAAGCATACAACTTAAAGTCCAAACACCAAACCTACTCTACCATTTTTCAAAGAAAATAAACATAGACATTAGACTAAAGAATAAAAACATCACCAAACCTAAAATGAGAAATGAAAAGGAAAATTTTTGGGGGATTCATTTTCAAGATCATATGCCTCTTCAAGGAACCCCTTTCTTCCTCTTAGCCTCTTTTTCTTCTCTTCTTGGCTCTCAACGTTTTTGATGTTGTGTAGGTGGTGGAAGATCCTTAAATTAGTGTGAAATAGGTGTATTTATACCCCTCTTGGTCCCCCAAAAACCCTAGGACAAGTGCCTCCTTCAATGTGCCTTGGTCCCCACTCATTTTGTCTTCATTCGAAGCTGATTTTGGGCACCTACAGGATGTTACGGCCGTGACACTTCTTTGCTCCACTTTTCCTTCAATTTCTTCATCCAATCATGAGTTGGTTCGAAGCCTTTTCACTTTGCATCATTTCTCCATCATTTCCAACTCATTTTCTTCAATTTATGTCATCCTACAAACATTACAAACATTATATAAATTTCACCATAAAAGCATAATTTATAGGATAAAAATACATACATTATTGTTTCATTAAACACATAAATTTAGGATACATCAAACTCCCCCACACTCGTTTGCTTGTCCTCAAGTAAACCAATTCTAATCCCGGACATAGAATATATTTTGAATCAATCAAATCAAAAGAGTTTTGTACTATGTAAGTATGAAGTACCATGATTAACAAAGCAATAAAATGACATTCATTAACTAGAAGAATCAAATTTAAGCATTCCCATGTGGCAAGAATCAAGAATTCATCTACCAAATTCCTTAGTTTATTGGCATCTCTAAGGCTTATCTCCCCTATTGCTAAGTTAAAATGACATCTCTCTTCGTTTTTGAGCAAACATTGACATCATTTATTCATTGACCTTTCATTAGTGCGTTTTCTTAAGCTTTTTTCCCCTTTTTTTATAAGCGAGTCCCTCTTATTTTGAGTGCTACAAACGAGTTAGTGAATTAAGAGTCTCTGTGTTTCCACTTATTTACTATCAACGAGGCTACTTATCATTTTCACCTCGAGGTTGAGACCCCATACACTTATCCTTATTTAGGTTCACCCTCAAAAGGGAGGCTTAACCATTTGAAAATTTAAAAGCACTTTTCATTTTAAATAGATGCCAAATCTACTCAAACATTTTAACGACAAATAGCCAACTTAGCAACAAGCTTGTAAGCCTCCTATGCCACCACAAAAACTAAGGTTTGATAGACATCTTCCCAACCTTACAACTTAAAAATCCTAAATAGGTTTCAAATAATTAATAAATGGCATTCATTTCCTAGTTGATCATGTTAAACATAGTCACACACTACAAGATTCCCTCAACAAAATTCCATTCAAACTCTATTCTTGTCAAGTTTGATGCATTCTAAAAAAAACAAGAACAATCCAAGCATTTCTAGCAAAAACACATATAAGCAAAGCAATTTTAAGCAATAAAGAACCAAAAGCAATCAATTGCTCCTCCCCTACACTTAGTATGGACATTGTCCTCAATGTTCAAGAAAATTAAGGCCGTATCAAGATACACAATAACAACAAACACAAGGACAAGTCTGTTGGGGTTTTTATGTGACTAATCAACATTATACACAACGGAAAAACACAAGGAGCACACCAGAAGATACAAGTATGATAATATAATCGTATTAAATTAAGTGCATAATTTTATTACCTCTCACTTTGATGACCGAATTTCAGCAAACACCAAAAGAGCCCAGATCAAAAGTTGATTCCTTTCTCCTTAGCTAATGCCAAATTGTTATTGACTTAGGGACTTCCAAATGACGAGTCCCCTCTACTCTCTCACACACACAAGATCAAAGGTTAAGGTCACGTGTGCTAGCACTCAAGAACTCTTTTCTTGCTTGTATTTCGACTAGAATTGCACAAGGGAAGAGTGAGGGATTTCTGAAATCCTTTTTTGGGTTTGGTGTATTTTCTATCGTGACCTATTTTCCCACAATTAGAGTATTTATTTCACAAATAAAACCCTAGATGTCAAGCAATTTGTGGCTGGTCAAAACTCCTAAAAAATAGGAGACCAAAACTAATTGGAATTCACTTGTGTGCTGCCACCCTATCATTGCACAAACCCTAGTTTGCACACTAGTGTGGCCAACCTCTCTGCTCCTATTGAACAAGTCCTACTTAAACAAGAAGTCTTATTCCTTCCATTTCAATTATTTAATTAAACTTTTTAATTAAAACAACATTAGTAGGCCGAATTCATAATTCTTTATGGCCTAAAAATGAGTGTGCCGAATTCACCTTGAGCCCACCTCATTATGTTTTAATCATTAACATACATTAATGGACCGATAAGAAAATTAGCCTCAGTCCTGTAGATTCATTCAACGTTGGCAATGGACCCTAAAATTAATTTAAAGCCCATAAATCATAATTTGTCTCTAGCAAGACATTATGATTACCCAAATTGAAATGAATGTCAATTACAAATCAACGTAACCTAAATACAATCTTATACAACCCTTTGCCTCCCGATATTTGAATTAACATAAGGCATATAACAAGTCACCCTTATTTATGCTAAAACATTTCCTTCATCTTTTAGTGATCCTAACTAAGTCAAATAAATGATAACACTTATCATCTTATTTGGGTGTGGCCACATGCTACTCAGTTTCACTAATCAAGTGTCAGGTGATATATTCTCTCTTCTCGAGAGGGGCAATCCCTTCACTTCACTCGTGTTTCTTAGCCTGACTCTTGATATACCCAATCATACCTATACTTACCATTCATTTATGAATAACGTTAGGCGTATATCAAAGTATACGAGAAATCACCCAATAATACATAGTGATTTTAGGTCGAGGGTTTCAAGTATAAGCATTGTATGAGAAATACTTGTGACCTTTCAACCATGTAGTATTCTCATAAATGAATCGATCTAAAACACTGTTCTCTAACATGTTCTATGTTCTCTGATTGATATCTCATATCCTATGACCAGTAAAACATGACCATCTCACAGAGCACATATTAGTCTTGGTTTATTGCCACTCCCATGACAATAATTGACTAGGGATATTTAGAATAGTATTGTTTTATGCTTCAACGTTTTACTATCCAAATCACATATTTGATAACTTAAGCAGAATCACTATTCATGAACGTTTTATCAATTTAAACATGCATATGAATAATAAAGAGATAAAACAATGCCTTATAATATATATATATATATATATAATATAAACTGGATACAATGTACTTGGGGCTAGGGCTTACACTAATAATCTCCCACTAGCACTAGTCTCAATCGACCATAATCCTAAGCCCGAAGGATCTAACATGACCTTCATGCTTTGGCCTAGCTAACTGCTTGGTTAGCAGATATGCTACATTGTTTTCTCTAGGAATCTTGCATATCTTCACATTACCTTTCTCG
>CAODLS011705105.1:0-12041 GCA_948243855.1 Flueggea neowawraea | reverse complement strand
CTATGGAGTGTAATTTCCTCTGATTTAAATTGTGTTATTTATATTTAAAAAAGAAGATAGGAACACTTCAAAGCAGCATAGCTAGATTCTCGCCTACATTCTTTTCTTCAATCTTCACCAATCATCCACGTCTTCCTCCGTCTTCTCTACCGTTTTGCCTCCTGATCCGTTTCTTGTTCTTTAAAACACAGAAACGCAAAGAGATATTCTTTTGAAAATATTTGTTTTACTTTGTCAATAATTCTCAAAGTTTCTGTATCTTGTGATTTTGATTTCTTACGCAGAGGCCTCCTTCATGGTTTTCCACTAGACATTCTGAGAATTGGTTGTTGAAGTTTCGTTCTGGCAAAGATGAGAAGTTCACTATTTTGACGAAGATGGCAGTGGAAAATTAAGGTTAGGTTGATTTTTCTTAAGAAAAATAAACGCACAACTGTCACAATCCTTGCGATTTCTTGCTACGTTTCAGGCACTTACCAGTAAATGGCTATCACTACAAGCAGAGACCGAACAAAGAAAATCCCTCTCTTCCCACTATTCTCATTCCTATGCTTCACCTCCATCTTCCTCGCCCTCTCGCTCTCCCGAAGAGCCAATCTTTCTGGCCACCCAAAAACCCGACTCAGACCCACGCAAAACCCTTCCGCTTCCGGGTCTTGTGATTTCACCCGTGGGTCGTGGATCTACGACCCGGATCGGCGACCCGCTCACTACGACTCCACTTGTAAGGAGATCTTCAAAGGCTGGAATTGCATTGCCAGTAATAAATCCAATGCTCGTGAGATCGCTAAGTGGCGCTGGCAGCCCGATGGGTGCGATCTCCCGCTGTTGGATCCACAAGCCTTCTTGGAAGCTCACAGAGATACTAACATTGGTATTGTTACTTTTACTTCACTCTGTAAATTCTTTAAAACTTTCTAACTGCAACTGCTTTGTGTAAAATTTGTTCATTGTAAAGTGTGTAAATGGAGCTCATGGTCTATTTTTTTTCTTTTAAAATTATTAGTCGTCTGATTTGCTACCAGAAAAAATCAAACTCTCATGATTCTTCAGCTCTGGAGTTATTGTGGTCATTTAACTATGTTCACAAGCTTGACTGAGCTCATAGCTGTCGAAGTCTATATTTGTAGTAATTTTGATAGTATATCCTTTTGTTTTAATTTTGTTTATTCGAAATTAGTGTTGATATTTTTGGAGTGGTGTAATTGGAGCAGGATCAAACTGAATTTTAGAATGTGTAGTAAGCATTGTGCCAATTATACATGAAAGTTACCACAAAAACTACTGCAATAATTTTTTTGTTGTTGTATTGTTTATGAATGCTTTGTACAGTGCAGGGTTTGTTGGGGACTCGTTGAATAGGAACATGTTTGTTTCTTTATTTTGTAATTTAAAACGTGTATCAAGGGATGTTAAGAAGTGGCGTCCGGCTAGTGCTGACCGTGGCTTCACATTTCTTCGATATAATCTTACTATTGCATATCATAGGACGAATCTTTTGGCGCGTTATGGTAGGTAAGGTATGCTTGATTTGGTTGATGTATTATTTATAAATTGTTGTTCCTTTTTTTCTGTGTTTGATACGCAATTTGGTTTTGATTTATTTGTTGAATGTAGATGGTCAGCTGGTAGTAATGGTGGCAAGTTAGAGTCTCTTGGATACAAGGAAGGTTATAGAGTTGATGTTGATATTCCAGAAGGTACCTGGGCTGACGCTCCAGCATTCCATGATATTCTGATCTTCAATACTGGCCACTGGTAATTGAAGTAATTGCTTGATTTTGTAGAGAATGCAGACTATTATCAACAATTTTGTTCAGTTTTGGTGTTGAAATTAGTGGAAAATATTTGGACTTGCATGCTTTCTATCCTTGTTGAATTTATTACGCAATTGGTTGTCTGTGTACTGGTTGTTAGCTCCAAAGTAATTGCTTGTGTTGATCTTCTGCATATTCAAGGTTTATCTGGGGGAATATTTCTATCTTTAATTCTTTCTGATGACTTTTGCTACTTTTGACAGGTGGTGGGCTCCTTCCAAATTTGACCCTGTAAAGTCACCCATGCTTTTCTTTGAAAATGGTCAGTCTGTAATTCCTCCATTACCTCCGGATGTTGGCTTAGACATGGTTTTGAAAAACATGGTATGAAGTTAAATATATAATCTTCCATACATATAATGTTATTTTGCCATAATGTTTGTTGCCTTTGATATTCCTCTGGTTCGTTTATTTCTCTTGATCTATCTTGTCTTTGATTTTATTTTATTTTTTGGTCGGTAGATTGAATGAATTTTTTTTTTTCGGGCAACATGGTTATATGGCTTATGCTATTGGCTAAAAGAGGACTGGCAATGTCATATTTGTAATAAATTCAGTTTTATGTTTTTCCTTGTTCCAAGCAAACCTACTGATTTGATTGGGATTGGTATGGGGTGATAGTTTTGGCAGTTACATTTTTGTTCTCAAATAAAAAATAACAGTATCGATATAAAATGACTATGATGTATGACTTGAAACAGCCTGTATTTTGTTCCAAGCCTTCTTTTTGTTCCAATGCCTAGGATGCTCATTCAGGTGGCAGTTCCTGACTTTGTCTTTGGTAGGAGATAAATACTGGATAAGATACAATTTTCTGGTTGTGATACCAATAGTACTTAACTGAGCCACCATATCATGCAGCTGTGTGGTTAGTGCATATGTACACGTTCTTATTTTTTCTGTTCATATCACAGTTGCAGTTTATTGACAAAAAAAAGAATCATCGTGGGATTAAATTCTTTCGTACTCAGTCACCGAGACATTTTGAAGCAGGTGATTGGTACCAAGGTGGTTCTTGTAATCGTTTACGGCCCCTGTTGCCTGAGCAGGTAAGATTTTGAATTTGAATTTGTATTGGAAGTAATTTGAACCCGCACTAAAGCGGCATTATTGTGAATGTCTTGTGAACTGTCCTTTATTTTGTTGTTTCTAATTTCTACCTTGTTTATTGAGAAACTATTCGTTGATTTTCAGGTAGAAGATCTCTTTTCTCTAAAACATAATGGGACAAATGTGGAATCTCGTTTGGTGAATGAGCACCTGTTCAAAGTCCTCAAGGGGTCAGATTTCCATATTCTAGATATAACGCACATGAGTGAGTTCAGAGCAGATGCGCATCCATCTTCGGCCGGTGGAAAGAGACATGATGACTGTATGCATTGGTGCTTACCTGGAATTACGGATACTTGGAATGACCTGTTCGCAGTGCATCTAAATAACATTAAGGTTAGGAAATGATGCATTACAAATACTTTTGCTCAGAAAAAATCAATTTTCTATCTTTCTTTCTTTCGCTGTTCTTGAATTCTGTCATTGTTAGAATACTTTATATCATGATTGTACAATGATGTGTTGATTATTTAAGCAGTTAGGTTAGGATTTTGAAATCATTAATGCAACTAAACAGATTACAAATTTGTTACAATTTCTATATTTGGTGTATTCTTGTGACAAATTTCAAAGTTCATCACAAAATTGTCAAGAGGCACACAAT
This sequence comes from Flueggea neowawraea, assembly GCA_948243855.1. Lineage (NCBI taxonomy): Eukaryota > Viridiplantae > Streptophyta > Magnoliopsida > Malpighiales > Phyllanthaceae > Flueggea > Flueggea neowawraea. The sequence goes on along the minus strand of CAODLS011705105.1, from coordinate 8,510 downwards.
TTCGTTTACGGATTGCAGTATTCATTTCTTTGTTGTTCATCTTTTGTGAATCTGCTTCATTCACTCATACTGTTTGTAGTTTAATAAATCACAGTTCAGTTTCTGAGAACCTTGATAGCATCTTGTTTTAACAAATTGTATTTCGTGTTTAATTTTCAAATATAGATTTACTCGATTACAAGGATTTCAGCTTGCAGTTGCAGTAATCCACACCATTGGCAGTTCATTTTGTTTATTATAGAAACCAGAGCATTATAAACACGAGATACAAATGACTATTACACAATCAACATTGAGATAGCAAACTCAAAAGCAAAAATGAAAAATAAAAAAAAAAACCTCTCAAATATGGAAACTGAAATTCCTAATGCATAGAAACCTTACCCAGCACTACCCCCACAACCTGCTAATTCAAACACGAGAAAAACACTGGATCTTACGTGGCTAGAAACATTGAAATAACCAGTAACATACAAAGCCACCACTGTATACAAAAAACCCCAAAACATTTGCAATAGCTGCCACTTCCCAAGAAATCCATGTCTCCTTCCTCTCATCATCTTCCTCTGTTGCTGTCTTTGGTTGGACTGCTTTCTCACATGGTATTGAAATTTGTATGCCACAATCCGCTATTGCTTCATTGTGTCCATTTGAGAGCCATTTAAAATTTTACCAGTGAGCTTGTTGTTGTTGCTTAACTTCTAGACTGTTGCAAAAGCTTTCCGAATGATTGAGTTATTTCTCCTGAAAGATTGCTGGGTACAGATCTAAGCTCTCCAAGTTGCTTAGGTTTCCAAAGGTGACATGAATCCTACCTGGCAGCTTCTTGTGCAAGATATTCAAATCCTTCAATTTCTTTTAGCACACCTAAGCTGTTAGGAATTTAATCAAATGGTTGATTATTTGATAAATTTAAAAATGTGTAAATGGAGACATCACGAAGATTTTGTTTTGATTTTTTTCCAAGTTACTTGTGTAATTGGAAATGTGTTGCGACTGAATGATAAACTTTGTGGATTATCAATCATTCCTTTCAGTGTGTCTAAAATCTCTTGAGCAACTCCATTAATATTATTGCTGGAAATATCAAAGAACTGGCGATTATCAAGATTGGCTAAGCTTTTCGGTATCATCCCTTCAAGAGAATTGTTTCTGAGATTTACAAAACGAAGATATTGATTGTGGAAGAGGAACTCTGGGATTGTGCCTGTGATGTTGCTGTGGAGATCAAGATATGTGAGATTCCTCAAATTTGTCAAATTACGAGGTAGCTCACCACAAAACTCATTATTACTTGATTCAAGCACTTCGATGAATGGGGAAAACTGCAGGGAGTTGTCCTGAGAATTTGTTGGATGCTATATTGAGCCAAACAAGACTTGAATTCGAAGAAAACATCGGAAAATTATTTCCTGAAAGTCTATTTGAAGACAAGTCTAAGTGGCTTGAGTGAAAAATATTCGAGATGGATTGAGGAACATGCCCAGAAAAGTTGTTGGCAAACAAAAAGAGTGTATATAGATTTGAAGCTTCGCCAATGTTATCAGGTATTCTCCCTTATAATGCATTGATGCTGAGGTCAAGCACCATCAAATATTGTGATTGAAACAAGCGTGGAGGTGTAGATCCCGTAAGCATGTTTTGTGACAAATCTAAGGATATAAGATCCAATTCAGTAAGGTGATTAGGAATCTTCCCCTCCAGTTTGTTCGAACTTTGATATAACGCTCCAAGGTTTGTTAAATTGGACAACAAAAGGGAATTTCCCCATCAAGATTGCATGACTGGATATTCTTTAACTATGTTTCCCCCCTTTTTATATAAAGTTGAGAAGAAAACACCACCCTTTAAAAGATTTGTGAATCTGCGGATTGATGAGTGTGCTAAGGAATTTTGGTGTTTCTAAACCAAAAATATTGTGACAAAATATTAAATGGGGATTGCGCTCAAAATCTTGACTTCTTATTCAAACGATTGAGAACGATCAAAGGGACAAAAATTGTTACTTTGGGTCTTTACCTCTTGTAACAATAGCAAAATTAAAATGACCGAAAAACAATTGATTACAAGTTGATGGAAACGAAAATGAAAATTGATACCGAGATTCCAAACTAATCAAGAAACCAATGACAACTTAAGAAGAACAAATTGAACTTGTGGGGTCTGATATGTTGATGAATTCTGGAAGTGAGAAAAAAGGTCCCCTTTGCTGCTTGCTCTTTGTCATCTTATATTGCCTTGCTTGATTATTCTCGGCAACCAAATAAATCAATCTTGGTTCCACTAATTCCTCTTGAAGATTATTTTTTTTATCCTTTTGTAAAATCTAGTCCCAATTTATAGTGATTCAGAGCTTAATATATTTCTTGAAGTTTTCTAAGGAAAGCTTTCAGAAATGTTTCCCCCTAGAAATAATTTCATTTACTGGTTTGTTGACTTGCAGCCACTTACTTGGATCACTTCTTCATTTCGTCTCCATTGCGGGCTTCCCAGACTGGCAGTCTGGATGATCCAACCCGGCCTAATGGGCCTGAGTTTAATTTATGCTGAAAGTAATTCAGCTCGGTCCATTGGGCTCAGACTCGAATATACTGTAAACAATTAGTGTCCCAGTCAATACGTTTGGATTTAAATTACATCCCTCTCAATATGCTCGGGTCTATATCCCAGACAATTGTTCTTTTTTCTTTCAATGACTTATAATTACAAAAGAAATTTCAGTAATCAAAACTTGATAGCTTAGTATTTGTCTTGATGCATTTGGGTTCGCAAACAAGTTGGACATGGATTTTTTTTGAAATTTGTTTATGAATAACCCCATATTGAAAGATAAAAAAATCAATCTTGTTAACCAAGAGTGATTAACATTTAAATCCTCTTTTATTTTGATAATGAACAAAATTGGGTTTGATACTTAAGTGTTTAATCACTATAATTGAGAGGTCACTCGAGTACACCTTAAGATTACTCGAGTAACAAAGTTATCCACAGGTAAAGGTCGTGGCACACTCACTCGAGTAAACCATTCATCCATTTGAGCTATCCATGCATCGGCTCACTCGAGTAACTCTTACGGATCAACTCGAGTTATCCATGTGTCATATTACTCGAGTAACACATCCTTTTACTAGAGTAACCAAGCAATTCAGGAGCTACAGATTCAACACACTCACTCAAGTAATATTTTCATATAAGGAAAATACTTGTTGTAGAGAAATAAAGCATCACAAACACACTCACTAGAGTAACAAGACCATTTCCTCGAGCAAGCAATCGATCCAGAGTACTCACAGAATGAATACTCACTCGAGTGAGCACAATGATTACTTGAGTAACTCAATAATCTAGAGTACTTGAAGCTTAAGACATCACTCGAGTAACAAATTACTCTTATACGAGGTTCAAATGTTCGAACTATAGTGGTCCCCAACAGTCAGAATTTTGGATCACTCGAGTAACCAAAAGAGCTTACTCAAGTGAACACATAACCCATAATCAAGTTCAAGGAAAATGAAGAACATCTTACTCGAGTAACACAAATAGCTTACTCGAGTGAACATCTCTAATAGAGCATTAAATGTGTAATACCTTGCCCATTTTGATAGGATTCCTGTAGCATTCCGTTCCATTCCATAGTGATTTGTGGTGTTCGGTGATAGTTGGTGCACTACTCTTATGAGTTTTGGTGTTTGGTTTGTCTTAGGGATGATGGTGTAGATTATCCTAAGTTGGAATTGCCTTAGAAGTGAAGTTTTGTGCGCATAGAGCAAGGTGAAGGCTTCCTACGTGCGTTATAGACTTTCTATGCGCATTGATGATGTGCTGAGTTAGAGGATCATTCGGATTCCCTGTCTACGAGTGTGATTACGGTTCCACGCACATTGAAGCGTGTTACGTGCATAGTATATGTGGTACTCACGTCATAGATTTGGGTTTGAGAGTCATGAATATGGGTTTGAGAGGTGATATGTTCTTATCGACTACGCATGTTGCATGTTTTCGTACGTGCATTAAACCCTTGCTACGTTCATTGTAAAATAACACGCGTAGAATACTCTCTTTGGGCAAATTTATGTGGAACACAGCGTTTAACGCTAAGGGGTTATAAATACCCCCATCCGTCTTCCATTCGGCTATAACTCCTCTCAACCACCGAAATCACTCCCAAATTTTATTTCTCTCCATCTTCCATCACTCCTCATTGCTTCCACTTCGAATCTTGAGGTAAGAAATACTCTTTAATCTCTTCTTTTAGTTAGTTTTGTTTCACATTCATCTTCTAGGGTTTGGCTGAATTGGAAAGTTTGGTTTGGATTTCCATTTTCTGTTGCAATAGGAGTTAAATGTAGTTAGATTATGGTTGTTTGAGGTCGAAACCACAAGATTTAAACCTCGATTTTTGAGGTTTTTTATGTTTGAATGAGATGGGTTGTTCTTGAGCTAGGGTTTTGGATTTTGATGAATTTCGTGTTAGATTTGGAGTTATTTTTTTATATATCTTAATGGATAAGAGTAATAAATGCATGGATTTGAGTTGGGTGCTGTGATTTGATGATTGGTTTTTATGGGCTCAAGAAATCTGAGTTTGATGTTGATATTTCTAGGAGATTTGAGGTTAATTCTTGAAAAGGATGATGGATTCATACTTAGGAGGTTGATATTAACCAATGTGGATAATTGAAATCGATTTCTATTGGTTGAATCAAAAGTTAGACTATTTGTGTAATTTGCCTTTGGAGAACCAAAAATGATATTGTCCATTTGGGGACTAAAGTATAATTTTGTATATTTAGAGGATTAAGTTATATATTTTGGAGTTTGAGGATTAATTCATGACTATTGAAGTTCTATGAATTCATTATTGAATTTGAAAATATTTTGAGGACTAGTTGGTAATTGCCCAAAGTCCTGTGACTTAAGTGTAATTTTACATCGAGTCATATTTTTGGCCTATTATGTTAGCATTTGGCCCAAAATAGATTTTCAGGGTTTGTTGATCATTTAGATTTGCATATGCACTTGCGCATTTCAGTGTAGCCATAGTACCAAACCCCTACTTTGATTTGTTTCTAATAGCTTTGCTTACTTTGATATTATTGTTCAGCTTCTTGTTCCTGCCAGCGAGATCAACCACTCGCTAGTGGGGCTTGACTAGCGATATTGCTTTGGAAATCCAAGTGAGTGGATGGAAGCTTTAGACACATAGACTGTATCTCGAAACTCTATATGTTTTTGATGTGTTTGAAACATATTTTGAAATTGGACTAATCTAAGGATTGACTTAAATAATAAATTGATTATGTGATTTAATTTTTTATATAATCAGTACTCTATTTTGAATTTGATATATATTTATTATATATCCTATCTCTGTTTTGATGCTGAATTGCATGCCTTTGTTTTTAGACTACGTAATAGTATAATTTTTTTATGATATGTGACACCTATGCTACAGGGTAGAGGTAACCTTTGGTATATCATTGCTTTGACAATGCTTAACTACTAGGGATGTTGGTAGCCATGTGTTCTGATCCAATACATGATTTGATATTAATTAGTGGCGGAGTCCACGTCGCCTTTGCTTTTAGTGCTACATGCACGCCTTTGCTTTTGGTCCCATATCCATGATATACGTTTTGACTCTGATATTAATAATATTATTATTACATTTTCGTGTTTGCTATTTGCTTTGATTGCGAATGTTTTCGAAAATAATTTTTGAACGCTACTATATGTTAGTGTGTATATATATTTATATATCTCCACTTATACTTGCATGTAATATTTTTGAACTATTTTCAAAATAGTCTTTGTGAGGCACGTATAAGGCATTCTGGGGTAGTATTCCTCACTTGGTTCTGACCCCCTTTTATTTCTCTGTCTATGTTTAATCCTTATCTCACAGGTATACAAATTTTGGCTTTGACAACTATACCACATCTTGGTTTCTGGTGAGGTGTCTTTTTGTTAGTGATACCCTTTTGTTTGAGCTCTTATTTTATGATGTTAGAGTTCCGCAATGGGATACTGTCGGGTTACTGGGTTGCCAAATTGTATTTTGATATACCTTTGCCATATTTCACTTATTTATATATTTTGGATATATTTTACATATGATATGTTTATTTCATTACTTATGTTTTAAACTACAAATGTTTTTCTTAAACATTTTTTATGATTAAATGTTGGGTAGCAATTATGTACTTCGAGGCTTGTGCGGGATTGACCGAGCTCCCTTAGATGGTTCGCCTCGTACGTTGGGCATGGTCGCCGAATGGGTCGTGACAAAGGTGGTATTAGATCCCTAGGTTTCGTAAGTGTGGGGTCGATGTGGAGCATAGGTATCTTTGATCGAGTCACTTTGATTTGCTTCTATATACCCTTTTTGACCTTTAATTTGGTACTATGGTTGTCACTTGCATTTTGACATTGCATATAAGCTTTTTTGTTTGCTGATTGTAGATATGGATCGTTCACATGGGAGGGGTCATGGTAGACCTCGTAGGAGACCTAGATGTTCGCCTTTTGAGGCCTCCTCTCATTATGCCACCGATCATTATGATGTGCCTAGTTTGCCACAGGTTGCTGCACCAGCACCTTAGCCTCAACCCTAGCTTTAGCCACAACCACCATGATGGGTTTTATTTTATGCATGTTTTACACTGCATTTTAGGTTTGTTTTGAATTATAAATTGTTGTTATTCGTGTCTTTTTTTATGTTTTTATGCTTCTTTGGTGTAATTAGGTGGAATACTGATGAAATAAGAAGATCTGGAGCTATTTCTGTGTGTTTCAATCAAAAGCTGTATTTATACGTGGCCATGCCAAACTTGAAGCTTGTTGACCAAGTTTTACGACGTTCATTTGGCCGCGTGCCACACTATTGGACCATGTTTTAGATGTGTTTTGAAGGCCTCTAACTTAGTATTGTTGTTGGATCAAAACAATTAGCTTTATTTTTATTATTTTAGCTATTTTTTAGGGGAAATGAGGTTTTCCTTATTAGGACACACACACACACACACACATATTATATATATATATATATATATATATCTTTTGTTAAGGGATTGGCGACTGACTTCTTCTCCATCTCGTTCACGCACGCACAAGGGCAGCCACCATTCTCTTTGAATTTTTTGTTTTCTTTCCTCTAGCATGTGTAACTAAACCTCTTTCTAGTTAAGGTATTTCGAAGTTCAATCCATTAATGTTGTGAGACTTTTGTTTTAATTGTTATTGAGTAATTCAAGCATTTATTCAGTTTTTGTGCCTGAGTTCCTTATTATTATTTTGATTGATTGATTTACAAGGGTCCGTTGGTTGATTGATTGAGATAATATGTTGTTATTTAGGATTGATAGTGCTCACATTAGTCCTAATCTAGGTAACGAATAACATGAATTTATGTGTTGTACAATGTTCATTGTTACGGAACTGAGTAATTTAGTTTAAATGAATCACGATGTTTCTAGTTTCACTGGCTAGGATATGGGTCTCTTTCGTTCCTACTGCTACCATAGATTAAACCTTGTCAGGGCATCCAGGGGGTTGTCTAGTGGTTAGAGAAACAGTCTGTAGGGCATCCCGGGGCTATCAATCAAGTAAGAAGAGATTGGTTAATTGAGTGCATCACCATTAACTACAACTCTGTCTACTTGAATGCTCTATACTGATATTTGGCCTCTATGATCAAATGGTTGAACTGAACGGAGAAGTACCTTGGCTAGGTTTTTATCATTATTGAATTCAACTTAGTTTTATTGTTGGTGTTTTATATTCTGTTGCGAATTTCTATTTCTGTTTGCTTTCAGTTTCGGTTCTCTACTACATTTACACCAATCTCATTTGACTTCTCTATTTCGACAATTAAACAAATTCCACCCGTCTCTGTGGATCAATCCTGCTCACCTCTTTACTCACTATTCGTTTCTTGAGCAGGTTAATATTATTTTGGATTTTGGTGGGTTTGACACCCTATCAAATTTGGCACAGTTCTCGGGGATTGGTGTTTCAGATTTTGTCTATTTTCTTTACTACTAATATTTTCTCTATTTTGCATACATTGTTAACACTAATTTTGAGACCAAAATGGAGATGGCTTACAACAACAATGCTCGTCTTGTTGTACCACGTATTACTCAGCCTGAACAGACTCTGAGAGACTTAGTTGCACCAACCCGTTGCTCAACAACTATTGTGCATTCAGTATCAACCTTTGGGTGCTCCGTTCGAGATGAAATCTGGCGTGATTCAATTATTATCGAGGTTTCATAGTGTGGAGAATGAGGATCCCATCAAGCATCTTAAAGAGTTTCATATTGTTTTCTCTAGTTTCATTCCTCATGATATTCCAGAAATCAAATTAAACTAAGAGATTTTCCTTTCTCATGTTAGTGTAAGCCCTAGCCCCAAGCACATTGTTTACCCCTTTATATTTGATATATATAGTATGAGGCATTTTTCATCCTGTTTCTTATTTCTGTGCATATTTAATTGGATGAATTATC
>CAODLS011704945.1:0-10766 GCA_948243855.1 Flueggea neowawraea | reverse complement strand
AAGATATCCTTCTAAGCATTCCTTTTTATTTTTGCCTGCCTTGAAATTTATGTCTCATCTCTTAAGATCCTTATCTCTGCAGATTGTTATTTCACCTTGAAGGCATGGAATGGGCAGAAAGCTGGAGCAGCAGCTGTTCTTGTTGCCGATGACAGGAATGAGCCATTGATTACCATGGATATCCCTGAAGAAGAGAATGCTGATGCTGATTATGTGCAGAATATCACCATCCCTTCTGCTCTCATTAGCAAGTCCTTGGGGGACAGTATCAAGAAGTCGTTATCCAATGTAGAGATGGTTAACATTAATCTTGATTGGACAGAGTCCCTTCCTCATCCTGATGAGCGGGTTGAATATGAGTTCTGGACAAATAGCAACGATGAGTGTGGACCCAAGTGTGAAAGCCAGATCGAGCTTGTTAAGAACTTCAAAGGTGCTGCTCAGATACTTGAGCAGAGGGGTTACACTCAATTCACCCCACACTATATCACATGGTATTGTCCCGATGCATTTATCCTAAGCAAACAGTGCAAATCTCAGTGTATCAATCATGGAAGGTACTGTGCTCCAGATCCTGAACAGGACTTTAGCAGAGGCTATGATGGAAAAGATGTTGTGGTTCAGAATCTACGCCAAGCTTGTTTCTTTAAAGTGGCCAATGATAGTGGAAAGCCATGGCTTTGGTGGGATTATGTTACTGACTTTGCTATCCGCTGCCCAATGAAAGATAAGAAGTACACTAAAGAATGTGCGGATCAAGTTATCCAATCTCTTGGTATGCCATCGACTGACTTATTATTTTGATGCTAGTTTATGGCCAAGGATTTTAGGATGATATATAGTGCTATTCTTTTCATACCTGGTGTCTTTATGCTCCCTTCATCTTTTTTTTTTTTTCGGCATTCATGTTATGCTTTATATGTCTTTTTTCCCTAATATCTGTAAGAAGATTCTGAAGATTGTAAGCTAATCTCTTTCTATCTTTATTAAGGTGTGGATGTCAAGAAGATTGACGAATGCATAGGTGATCCTGAGGCAGATGTGGAGAACCCTGTTCTTAAAGCTGAACAAGATGCACAGGTTAGGTCTATAAAGATAATGGTTTGAGGAGTCTACTCTGTGCTTCTAAAGTGGATTTTTTTGAGAATTTGATTAATTGTTCTGGATATGCAATTTTGATTTCAGATTGGAAAAGGCTCTCGAGGAGATGTGACTATACTGCCAACTCTTGTGATAAACAACAGACAGTACAGAGGTTTGAACTGATTTTTCGCAGTTATTTCCACAATTTAATTATGCAAATTTTTATTTCTGATTTGTATGTTTTTGTTGTCAGGTAAATTGGCCAAGGGAGCAGTTCTCAAGGCGATCTGTGCGGGTTTTGAAGAGACCACAGAACCAACGATATGCTTAACTGAAGGTTATTATTTTGTGTTGCCATTATTAAAATTAAACACGGCTAAATAAATTAAAAAAATTTGAACTTTAATCAAATTAATAAAACTATCACGAACTTTTAATTTTATTTCAGGAAAACATAAATTTTGACTATTATAACAATTGTGTCATCAGTTAGTTTGGGGTTAACTTTTCCATTCAATTCGTTGACGTGGCAGTTCACGTGCCATTTTGACTTGTAAATATTTTATGATGTGTCTTTTATTTATAAAAAAAATTAACTAACTTACAAAAGAAGCTAATTTTTTTATGACGAATTAAATTTTTATGACGTGTTTTGTATTTATTAAAAAAATTACTAACTCGCAGGAAAATCTAATTTTTTAAGACAATTAATTTTTTATGGTGCGACTTTTTTTTATTAGAAAATTAATTAACTTATAGAAAAAACTAATTTTTTTATGACGTCCTTTAAAGAATATTGTTTATGTTTGCTAATCAATAAGTTTTTTAACAAATTTTTTATTTTTCTATTCTCTCTATTTTTTAAAAAATAATAAATTTTTTTCTCGAACTAATCAGTCCCAAAATGTACTAAGTTCATTTCTACAAATAAGAAAAAATAGACACGAATTTCTCATTTAGAAATACATTGTTATCTTTACAAAAAAAAGTCTACACAATGTAAAGAAAAAATCATATTTAATTATTTTGAGAAGAGAAAAGTGACGACAATAACTTAAATTAAAAGAAATCTTGTGATTAATTGGAAATTGAGACACTAATGTGTAAGAAGTGTCATAAAATTTATAATTTTTATCTCTAGCGCACTGATTGTTTTTCAAAAACTTTTAGATGTATTTATTGTTAAAAACTTACAGGTTCTTAATATTTATAAATAATTCTTATATTTTAATATTTACACGTTTTCGTTTCTTAAATTTTTCAGAAATGTCATTGTTGGTGTTGGTTTTTAGTTTCATACCAGATTCAATTAATTAATATCATATATATTGATTAATTAATTATTTATTTAATAAACAATAAATTAAGAGACAACATCAATTTTTTTTATAAAAAATAATTTGTCATAAAAATTTAACTTTATTTTTATAAGTTAGTTAATTTTTAATAAATAAAGGCCACATCATAAAATATTTATACGTCAAATGCCACCTGAACTGCCACATCAACAAATTGAATGGAAAAGTTAACCCCAAACTAACTAATGACACAATTGTTATAGTAGTCAAAATTCATGTTTTTTTGAGATAATTGAAAGTTTGTGATATTTTTGTTAATTTGACTAAAGTTCATATTTTTTAGATTTATTTAGCCATTAAACACTGTATTTGTATGTATTTGTTGGCAAAGTGATGAAGACAGCTCCTCTTTCAGGAGGAGGATTAACTAGTTTAATGGTCAAATATCGACCCATCAGTTTTTTTTTTAAGATAGAAACTGCTCGGACAGTTTGATCATTATAAATTTATTTTTCAGACATAGAGACTAATGAATGTCTGGAAAACAATGGTGGATGCTGGCAGGACAAGGCTGCTAAACTTACTGCTTGCAGGGTATGTTGATAATTCTCTACTACTTTTCTGGTATTTTATTATTTTCAAAACGAATTATAATTTCTGAAACTACTTTTGGAGTTCCCTTTTGTAGGATACTTTCCGAGGCAGAGTGTGTGAATGTCCAGTGGTACAGGGTGTAAAGTTTGTTGGTGATGGCTACACTCATTGTGAAGGTAATTGATCTTTTATTTGTTTGAGTTGATTTTGGGACTTGATTGATCATGATACCACAATGTGAAACACTAGAACTTCTATTTTCTTGTCTTTTGAATGAAATGTGCTGCTGACTGCTGTTTTGATACTCATGTGAAAATGAGAAATTTAGGAGTCCATTGCTAGCCTATCATGGTATCAGCCTTGTCATATGGAAGTGAATACCTTTTGTTTGACATCTTCTTTTTTGATTTTTAAGGCTTTTCATGCATCCATGGTCAATTCAAAGCAGTGTCATAGCTCTCGTATGGAATTTTTTTTTCTCATTTCCAGAAGCTCCTCGGCAGAATTTTTCTCATGCTTTTGATATGCTATGGACTCAATGAGATTCCATATGAATAGAATCTTGCCAATGGATAGCTAATTACTTTGTTTGAAAGTTCTATTCTTATATGGCAAGGAAAGTTGTCTAGAATATTCATTGATAATTAACATAATATTATCTCCCTGCTACTTGAGTTAGCCAGCTCTCATGTTTGGAAGGATTTTGTTTTTTTTTTCACATACAGGATTCTAATTTTCCTGGATCATCTTTTGTTTTCCTGTGGTCATAATGTTCAGTTTCTATAGATTTCACTATCTTCTCTTTCTTTGGGATTTTGAATAAACAGCTTCAGGTGTTTTACGTTGTGAAATTAACAATGGAGGATGTTGGAAGGAGACACGGAATGGGATGACTTTTTCTGCTTGTTATGTACGTTCGTTTTTGCTATTGTTATTGTTGATTGTTAATTTGATGCTTTTCATCTACACATACCTAGAGCCTCAATGAGTGGGCCTGATTTTTTTTGGTTCTCTAATGGTTTACTTCAGGAAGATCATTCACATGGCTGCGAGTGTCCTCCAGGATTCAAGGGTGATGGAGTCAAACATTGCGAGGGTACTGTCTTGCTCTTTGTTTGGTTTTTCATTAAATGTCCCTTGCATTGGCGTGGGTAAATGGTTCTTATAGTCAGCCATAATCAATATATTTCCTGGTTAAATGGTTCCATTGTCCAGTGTAACTTTTTTTTCCTTCTCCGGTTATGCCACCCGGTTCCAGTGCAAGAAATTCAGACACAGTTGCTTGCTTTTACCGGATCACAATAGTCTCTTTCCTTTCCTTAGTGAGACAATTCTATGTTATTTCCCATGTCTTTATTAGGAGTAGATTGATTTTCGTTAATGGTGTTTGCTTTTGGTTGTGCTCTAGATGTGGATGAGTGCAAGGAGAAGACTGCCTGTCAATGTCCAGAGTGCAAGTGCAAAAACACATGGGGTAGCTATGAATGCAGCTGTAGTGATGGTTTACTGTACATGAGAGAACACGACACTTGCATAAGTGAGTACATTGTTGTATTTTAGTTTTAATTATTTAGTAAATTGAGTGGGAGTTTTCTCAACAACATTTATCTTCATTCTTGCAGTTCAGTCTAGATTCTTGAACTCAATTTACTGAAGAACTCTCTTTCTAAATTGCAACAACGGCATTATTGTACTCTTTTCATTGTATCATGTTTGTTTTTCTTCTGACTCAGGTAAACAAACTAGCACACAAGTTAGCTGGAGCTTCGTCTGGGGCATCATTCTTGGGTTGGCTGCTGTTGGTCTTATTGGATTTGCAGTTTACAAGTACAGAATCAGGGTAAAGTTTGTGCTATTTTCTTTAACGCCTTTATAGTCATCCCTTACTACCAGCGCAAAGTTCATATATCGATACATTCCTGCAAGACAGATTGATTTGGATATTTTTACGTTGTTGAGATCCTGAGATCACTTCTGTTTTATTGTCAATCAGTGTGTGCTAAATTTATCTATTTTGAATTTTGGCAGAGATACATGGACTCGGAGATACGGGCTATCATGGCACAGTACATGCCGTTGGATGGTCAAGGGGAGATTCCTACTCATTATGCAGCTCCTCGTGGAGACATATGAAAAGTTGAAGCCACGTTATGTTCGAGTTCCTTAATGTGGGTTTGATTCAGAGCAAAGTTCGAAGTGGCCCCTGATGGCTGCGTTCAATCTGCATTTCACTGCCCAATTTCTTGCTAGTGTATAAATTAAAAGTTTAATTTTTTTCTTAATTATTGCACATACAGTTTCCAGGAACACAGGAAATTTTCAGACAGATGTAAGCATCAGATGATGAGGATTTGGATTTGACTCCTTTGATGTTTATGCTTTGTAATGTATTCCTGTCTTGTTTTTGTCTCTTGAATGAGTTCTTTCGGTTCGTTGGTTCAAGATCAGACGGTTCTCACTTAGGAATCAGATCGTCCTATGCTTTAAATTTCGAGATGGAAAGTTGAATGATCTTGTCGTTTCGGAGTCTAATCATATTTGTAATCTCCAGTTTCCATGTTCAGCTTTAGTTGACATATATTATACTAAAAATACTGAAGTTCAGGTACAACTTGTTTGGATGGAGGTTTTTGGAGGGCTGTGGAAATTTTATGAAGTTTAAAAACTTCCAGTTCTCCTTTGGGGAGGAGATTCTTGAAAGGAGGTAAGATTTTGAAGGTTTAGAGAGCTCCGAAAACCTCTAATTATAAACCCTCCAAATTAGTTGGTTGAAGAGGTTTGAAGTTTTTTTTTACTAAAATCTCTATCAAACATGTCACAAAGGACTGATCAACATACTGAATAAGAATTTTCAAAACATGCAGAATTACCTTATATTTTTATTTCAGTAACTTCAGGATTTCAGAAGATAAACGAACATTTTAGAAAGCCATAAGATTTAGAAAATTGGATATTTTTGATTTCAAACATGGTCTGCCTTATTCATTCACAAGAGAAGTCTTATATAGACTTCTTGCGTACAACAAGACAAAATGCAAAAGCAAGGCGTGACCTTAAAAGGTGACCACTACCTTTTACAAAGTTACGGTCTGTGACTAACTTTAATAAAGCTAAAACTGAACCTGATTTAAAGACTGACACGTTTTACATACTTGACTTAAAGACAAACACATCGTACAATACTCATAAAAAGAGGAATTAGATTCCTTTCTAGACACAACATGACAAACAAAGTGGTACACATAATGAGTTGTCCTAGTCTTGGTACTATTCTTTCTTTTCAGACCCTTTAGGACTATGAGAAGACTGGTGATCTATGTCCACGTGGCTCCAATTTCTGTTGGATGATATACAGGACATGTATTATTACAAAGCCAATGATATTCTTCTTCTAAAGTGTTATCACTATTGTTGTCTCCATAGTTTGTAACTTTTCTGCTTGGAAATCGGTATCCTAGAGGTGGTTAGACTAGAGCAAAAAAATTCAATTCTTCCATTACTTTATCATCCAACAGAAACCTGAGCCACGTGGACACAGATCACCAGTCTTGCTCATAGTCCTAAAGGGTCTGAAGAGAAAGGATAGTACCAAAGCCAGGACGTCTCATTATGTCTGCCACTTTGTCATGTTGTGTCTAGAAATGAATCTAATTCCTCTTTTTATGACTTATTGTACGATATGTCTTTAAGTCAAGTCTGTAAAATATGTCTGTCTTTAAGTCAGGTCCAGTCTTTAACTTTATTAAAGTTAGTCACGGGCCGTAACTTTGTAAAAGGTAATGGTCATCTTTTAAGGTCACGCCTTGCTTTTGCATTTTGTCCTATTGTACACAAGAAGTCTATATAAGACTTCTCTTGTGAATGAATAAGGCAGACCATGTTTGAAACCAAAAATATCCAATTTCCTAAATCTTATGGCTTTCTAAAACGTTCATTTATCTTTTGAAATCTCAGATTTTATTTTAATTTTTTTCAAACAAAAGAAAATTTCAATTAAAATAGAATTTTATCTCACTTTAATTTACTTTAAAAAACCATACTCTATCTTCATTGTTTGCCAAACAAATTGGTTGTAGTGGCGGTGTTTTAATATGTCTGGATAAAAGTGTCCTCGTATTTTTCTAACAGACGTGTAAGAATATCTCCAATGGTATTATCTATATTTTTAAGAGAGAATTTTTAATAAAATTATAGATGTTTAAGAACATTTTTATGGGTTGATTATGGTCTATTGCTAAAGCTTGCTCTAACTCATCGTCAAAGTTTTTTTGCTTTCTATGTAGTGTTGCATTGTTGTGAGGTTAGCCTAGCTGAATCCACATGAAAGTGGGTTCATCCTTTTCAAAAAAAAGAATAAAAAAAGTTGTTTTGCTTTCATATATAAATTTAAGTTGAATTGAAAAATTGAATTATACGTACTCTTTAAGTAGCAATTGTCTTTTAAGGCATAACCTCATAAACCTGAAGTTTCATGTGCATAAATGATGACTGCAGGGTCAGCTCTGTGACTCTGTATCTTCAATGTATTTCATCGTAATACGCAGCTGTATTATTAATATTACTTTTGTGAAAATGGAAATTAGTCTTTAATGATGAAATGGGACGCAACAAAGTATGAAACCAATTAGTTTTTGTTACTAAATGAAGTTAATTTTCTGTTAAAATACCAAGTTTCATCATGTCCACCTATCAATTATCATCATTATCAGTGTCTTTGTGGCAAGAACTGAAGTTGATTTTCTGGTAACAAAAAAAAGAAGAAGTGAAGGTAATTTGTTTGAGTTCTTCACTGCAATTTTGTTCACTTAAATACTAGTCACCTACTGAGCACAAAGGGCATGCATTTGGACTAGCACTTGCAGTCTAGGGTAAACGACCTCTGCCATTAGTGGTGTAAGGTTTAACCGCTGAACCTTAAAAATCGATCAATTCATTTCGTATCGCACCACAATTTGCGGTTTTTTGTAGATTCAGATTAGTTGTGGATCATAATTTTATAAATTCGCTAATTTGCAGTTCGACTGCTGTTAATAATGTATTAAAACCGCTCAAGCCAAACCGCAACCGCGTAACCGCAGATTGTATATTTTGGAGTTTTTTAAAAATTATGTGAAATTTTGTAAATTTCTTTATAGCTGAAAAATATATATTTTGGATGCTAACAATATGTATACATTAGTGTTAGTTAGATGTTAATTGACAGATAGTGAAAACACTACATAATTGTACGTATTTTCAGAGTGCAGTCGTAAAGATTAATGTATTTTAAAACAATTTTTCTTATTTTTGAGACAGTTTTCATTTTTTAAAAGCATCGTAATTCTAATGAAACAATATTAAAGTTATTTTTTAATATTGTTATTTATTTTATTTTATTTAGTTGTTTAATTTTTTATATATATTTAATAAAACACAAACTGTCAAACCGACCAAATCGTACTGCAACCGCTAGTTTAGATTTAGTGGATTTAACCGCACTAGTAGTTTGACTGCGGTTGCAATTTCTTCAAATCGCAATTTGCGGCGCGGTTTGATTTAAAGACTTAAAACCGATCAAATCGCACCGCTTACACCTGTAAACTCACTTGCTACTAAAGTTGCTCAAATTTCTACCCCCCAGAGACTAATACTCACTTGCAGTAATATAAAGAAGCCAGTAATCACACTCATGCAGCACATTTCCCAGAACAAACTTCAGGTACAAATACACCAGCAATTAGCCTAAAGCTCAGTACTTTTTCTCATAATAAACCTCCTGGAAGTTGCACTATGAAATGGGAAATGCCTTGATTATGTAAAAAGGTTTGGTGCATCATTCTCTTAAAGATACATTAACTATAGGTTTTTTCCGAGACAAAATCACTTTCAAGACAAACCTATAGTTAAAGAATTTGCTATTTAGACAGTGGGTTTATAAGAGAATTAAGTATGTGATTGGTGCTAGCAGTGATCAAGAAAATGGAGGTGTTAAAGGCACTGTCTTTAGTGGAATTTCAATGGGAGAGCGTTGTGTTGAAGAGGAAGAGAACATATATGCCTTGTTTTAGTTGTTTTATTTTTTATTTTGTTGAAGAGCAATCATTAACCAAGCGGCCCTTAGGGCTACACACCCAGTAAGATAAACCCTAGAGAAACTAGTCTCGTATCAGCCCAAAGACTCTCCATTTATTATGGGCTTATTGAGCGACTCAACATCTCAGGCCTGTAGGTCCATATTTGGAAAAAGGTCCAAAACAACGGCTACGAAGGCTTCACACCGCTTCGAACCTGCGCCTCGCCTATATACCATTCGAGCGCCACCACCGCTCATTCCACACGTACTGAGTTTTTAGTAGCTTTATTGTTCTTTGTAAGGAGCTTTAAATTGATGGCCCTTATATAATCATAAATATGCACACGTGATCAATTTATAAGCAGTACATATTTTATATAAATTACATTGGATTGTAGGATATTTTTAGTGTCATAAACAATTTGTACTGCTTATTTTGTTAACTTGAACACATTGTTAAATTAAATGTAAATGCTGATGCAACAAAGTCTGCCAAAAATGTTATTCCTCCTTCAATTGCAAGAATTTGTGGTATGACAAATATTCCAAATAGTGATAAATTCTCTAACATTTGAAGCAAACGCTTTTTTCCTTTCAAAGAATATAAATGGTTTGACGATGATGATGGGAAAAAGCCTTTAAAGTTGATCTCATCACAAGGTTTAAACACTTCTGTAGAAGATAAAAGGAAAGCAATTCTTTTTCATATTTATTCTTTTTTTTTGTAGTCTATGTAATGTAATAAGTAATTATATAATTTGTTATATTTATGTTATGTAGTGGAAGGGAAAGATAAAAGGAGAAGAAGACTAGAGGAGTTGCTCAAGAAAGTTTATGGATATTTTTCTTGGTCTCAAGTTCATTACAGCACCTTTCAAATTGTTATAATTGTAGGCTATATTAAGCAAAACTTTTTTTTTTGGTATGATTAGAAATCAACAAATAACATTACACTCTATTCCGACTATTTCATCACATCACGGTAAAACTTCTGGCCGATTATTCAGTCTCTAATCTGTGACATAAAAACTAACATTCGTTGAAAGCCCGTAATCGAAACCATGCAATCTCTTTTAGAAAATCATCTTGATCTTCTGATGGCACAGCACACTTGTAGACATGAGAGAAAAAAAATGTTATAATCACAACTTCTGTATAACAGACCAACTTATAAGACTAATTCATGGACCATTATGTTAAATTAAGCAGAATGTTATTGATGGATAATCTGTGTTGTAGAACAAGTGGAGCTTTTCATCTAATTTTTTGACTTAGCGTTATTGTTCGGTAGAGATA
Organism: Flueggea neowawraea; assembly: GCA_948243855.1. NCBI lineage: Eukaryota > Viridiplantae > Streptophyta > Magnoliopsida > Malpighiales > Phyllanthaceae > Flueggea > Flueggea neowawraea. Next base: position 443 of record CAODLS011704945.1, on the reverse strand, counting down.
TTGAATCACAAAACACATACAAGATCTACAATAATATATATATAGAAACCTAATCTGAACAGTTTATCAATTTTCTGTGCCATATCCCAAGTCTGTTCCTTTACTCTGTTTACGTTCCAGTATAATTCTGTATACATAAAATGCCACCACAGCACCACTGCAAATCAAGGCAAAACAATGTATCAAGCAAAGAGAATCATATGCTATCCTATAAATCTGTAGAAAGATTAAAGAAAAAAAATATATGGTTTCTACACAAGGATGCATGTGCATAGTGGAAAAATATCTAGACTACTGCACAGCAGATGTGAATGCTCTCAGCCTTGCATCTTATTGTAGACCATGCATGCAGTGTGAGCAGCAGAAAATGATTCCCAGAAAGAGCAACAAACTTCTAAACTCAACCAGATAGAAGACATGAAAAACTGTAGACAGAAGTCTTC
>CAODLS011704763.1:0-10190 GCA_948243855.1 Flueggea neowawraea | reverse complement strand
AACGTACGTCACATCATGGCAACTTACGTCGATCATCTTTGCATTCCAGATAACGTACGTTGTACGAAGCCAACGTACATTATGCTGCTGTTCCAGATAACGTACGTCTTCCTCACTCGACAACGCACGTTGTACTCAAGTAAACGCACGTTGTTCACTCTCAAACCACATACTTGACATTTGACACTTCCCAACGGGTATTAGAACTCCCTCGAGATTCGATAACACCTAATCCTCGGAGATACGTCCTATTATCCTCAATATCAAATAGAACTTGGTCAGAAAGCTACAGTATTCCTAACAAAAACGGGAGGAATATTACATGTTTGGTGTCTTAACTTAAGACATCTTAATTTTCACAAATTTACGAAACTATTTTTATTTTAATGCGTTTTTTAAGAGTAATTTAGTAAAGAGGTAATTATGTCACATGTCAGTATAAACATTTTGATTTTGACAAATAGAAATACCAGTTTCTTAATTGCTAAAATGCCAACATTTTTAATGTTTAATTGTTTAGATGACATACTTTTAATCTTTAGTTGAAAAAAGCCACATTTGATTAAATCTAAATTTTAATTTAGTATAAATGTTAAATTTTCCTTTTAGTAAATGACAGGAACAATTGACTTGAGTTAAAACAAAAAAAAAACTTGTATCAATTCATGGCACTAATATTTTTCGTACATTTACTTAAAATTCACACAATTACAGAATAAGTCAAATAACAATATCTAGTGTCCGAGGCAAAAGCAAAAAAAAAATATCTATTGTCTTCTAAAGTCTATATGCACAAATAGAGATAAGGTGAGGAAAATAGAAATAATAATCCTAATATGTAAGTATCAATAATTATGGTATATATATGTTACTTTCCATCTACGGCCACACGTCACAAATTCATTTTCTCTTTGTTTGGTTCTTATTCATGTATTCCAAGTATATAAATAGACCCAATACGAAACCCACATGCTAAATTTAGTCACAATCACAATCTTAACACCACCATTACAAGCCGCTTCACCTCATTTTTCTTCCCCAAGTTTTGTCAATTCTTCCTTATATACATGCAATCCCTTGAGCGGGGGCGGATCTATGCGGTTGATGTCTCGTTAGGCATGGCCACAGATCCGAAACAGCCAATTTCGTTTCATGAACTGGCTGCTCCTGTTCATTGAGGGTATTGAATCTGAAACAAACTGCTCGGGGGTGGTTTTGGGAGGTTTGGTTCCGGTTTCGGTGTTCGACGGTTCGATCAATAGTTCGATCTGGTTTGGTCACCAGTTTCGGTTTGAACAGGATTTTTTATTTTTATTTTTTTCTAAATGTTGTTGTGTTCAATTTTAGCCCCGGTTCGGTTTAGTATGGTTTGGTTTCGGTTTGCAATTATTAAATGTAATTGTGAATATAGATATTATCTACCATATTTTAAATAAAAAATACTAATAAAAATTGAAAGAATTTAAGTAATAACTTCATTAAAAATAATTAAAACAAATATGTAATACAATTACAAGTCATTAATTTGTACAAATGTGAAAAATAAAAAATAAAAATGGGGTTGAAATTGATTTCATCAACAACTAATTAAAACAAATATGGAATACATTATACAAGTAATTAATTTTTACACATGTAAAAATTAAAAAACAAATGGGCTTGGACTTAATTTCATCAACAAATAATTAAAACAAATATGGAATACAAGTAATTAATTTTTACAAATGTGCAAAATAAAAAATAAAAAATGGGTTTGGACTGTAATATCCCGCTTTTTCGAAAGGGTTTTTGTAGATCTTCGCTTGGATCTCTAGTTTTGGGTGTTAAATTGTTTTTGGTGTTTCAAGAGTGATAACTCGAGTTAGCAAGTAATTAACTCAAGTTATGTAAGGGTCGAAAAACTCGAGTTAGTGCATTATGTAACTCGAGTTATATGGGGTCTAGAATATTAGAGTAAGCCATTGGATAACTCGAGTAATCCATGAACCCAGAACGATATGAGAAATTCTATAAATACCTCTTACCCGACTCATTTGAATCTATTCGACTCTCACTTTCAAACACTCCAAACTCGTATAGATTGCATTTCAGTTGCTTGTCCTTAGCAAGTAAGTAACTCGAGTTATGTGAGGGTCGGATAATTTGAGTTAGTTCATTATGTAACTCGAGTTATATGGGGTCTAGAATATTCGAGTAAGCTATTGGATAACTCGAGTAATCCATGAACCCAGAACGATCTGGGAAAGGCTAACTCGAGTAAAAGAGTGTGTAACTCGAGTTAGAGCACGTTCGGACAGAAATTCTATAAATACCCCATACCCGACTCATTTGACTCTATTCGACTCTCTCACTTTCAAACACTCCAAACTCATCCAGATTGCATTTCAGTTGCTTCTCCTTAGTTCTAAACCATCTTAGAGGTAAGATTATACTTCTAAACCCTTTTATTTCTTCAATTTTTCATTGTTTTGCAAGATATGTGTGTTAGGGTTTTGAGTGCATGTTCATAGAGTTAGATTCGTCATACCTCTATTGAAATGGTTGCTTGGATTTGCTAGATCATGCATTTAAGAGTCTGAAAACACCTAGAGTTGGCCTTAAATCACCATAATTAGGGATGATCATAAATGGGTTAGATCATTTCGGTTTGGATCAATTTTGGATAATTACGAGATTTTTTGGTTGTTTGGACATTAATTTCATGTTTAGGAAATTGTTTGGAGTTTATGTGGGTGTTTGGCTGGAATTTTTATCAATGAAATCAAGTTGGATTGAGTTTTAGGAATTCTAGAAAGATGACTTACTCCGGTTGACCAAATGGATAACTCAAGTAAGCCGAGGCTTGGATAACTCGAGTTAGCATTCATCTAACTCGAGTAATCTGAGGCCTAGTAACTCGAGTTGGGCTTCATGTTAACTCGAGTTATCAAGGTTCTGAGGGACCAAAGATGTCATTTTTGGTATTTTGCAAATTCTAAGAGTTGGGGGACTTGTTTGCAATTTTTGAGAACTTTGAGGACTAGTTTATAATTTTACAAGGTCTCGAGGACTATGATGTAATTTTTCAAAATTTTGGGCACCAAATCATAATTTTATATGGATTCTGATCTTTGGGTTATTACCGATGTATTATCGACCGAAAGGGAATTTCAGGCATTGTTTGAGTGTTGAGTCTGTATTTGCATGTGCACACATTTCGGTACAACACAATACCAGTGTCATTCATTGTTTATTTCAGATATATCTTGTTTCTGATATCTATGTTTCAGCTTCGTGTCTATGCCAATGAGATCAGCCGCCCACCAGTGGTGCCTGACTGCTATAGCCTGGACTATCAGGTAAGTGAATGACAGCTTCAGACACATCGGCTATGTCTCAAAACTGTATTTGTAATATCCCACCCATTTTAGCTATGTTTCATATAGTTATGGTCTTTGATGCTCTGTGAGGATGAGCATGTGTGGGTTGGTGTTGCAGAACCTTGAGAGTGGCAAGTTTCGATAATGGATAACTCAAGTTAGTGAAAGAGGTAACTCGAGTTGTGTTACCCCTATACAACTCGAGTTAGCTAGAATTATAACTTGAGTTAGGTAAGGTCCATATAACTCGAGTAAACTTTGTGTAACTTGAGTTATCCATGCAAAAGTGGAACAATGTGTTTCAGTGTTCTTTGTCTTTAAGAACCCCAAACCAACCGAACTCCATCATTTGCTCCATTTCTCTTCCTCCAAACGCTCCCATACTCTCTCAAGTTGTTCCTCAACACTTCCTTTGCGTTTCTTGAGGTAAGATTGAATTTCTAATCCTTTCTTTCCTCATGTTTTCTTCAATATTGTGCATATTAGGGTTTTGGAATAAAATGGGTTTGAATCACTTTGTTTTGGGTGATTCTGAGTTGTTTTGATGGGTTTGGGTATAGATTTGTGTTAAGGAAGTTGATTAGAGTCAATGTATGTGTTTGTAAGTGATGTTATCGGTTGCATTGAAAGATTGGTCGAATTGGGTAAATCTGGGTAAGTGACTTACTCGAGTAAGCATTTTGGCTAACTCGAGTAAGATAAGCCAGGATTTACTCGAGTTATCTTTTGATCAACTCGAGTAAAATAGCCCAGGATTTACTCAAGTTATATTTTGATCAACTCGAGTAAAATAGCCCAAGATTTACTCGAGTTATTTATGACTAACTCGAGTAAAACAGATTACGTATAACTCGAGTTAGCTTCTGACTTACTCGAGTAAATCGTGGTTCTGATGGACCAAACTGTGACTTTTCGTATTTGATGATTTCTGAGAGTTCAGGTAAGAATTTAGGGGTTCTGATTTGTGGATATCTAGTCGGTAATCTCAGCAGTCTTTGAGGACTATTTTGTAATTTGTCAAGTCTCGGGGACTAAAACGTAATTTTACACTGGTTGGGGACCAAAATGTAATTTTACGTAGATGCTATATTTTGGGGAGAAGGTGATGGATTCACTCTCGACTTAGATTGTCAGTGACTTCGAGGGTCAACATCTGCATTTGCATATCATGCATTGGCACCGCCACAGTACAACATGTTGATATATGCTCTATCTATATTTGTTACAGCTTCATGTGCCTGTCGGTACGAGCAGCCACCCACTAGCGGTGTTTGACTGGGTCCTCAGCGTTGGATACTAGGTGAGGGAAATGGCAGCTTCAGACACATAGGTTGTGTCTTCAAAATTGGGTACATTAATATTTTTGATATGTCTAACTATGATATGAAATTGGACTAATAGTTGGGTTAATTAATAATCTGGACTATGTGATTATTAATAACAAACTTTTTGCTATGAAAATTATAAAGTATATATTGGTATATATATACAAGAATATTTTGTAAATGATGGAATAAAGGAAAAGATGATGCATGATTGTATGTGGAATACTATGTATATAACACTTTGACATGGGGACACCTATGCTACGGGGTCGAAGTAGCCTTTGGTACAACAATGCTTTGTTATGGCCTTAGTTATTAGGGTAATGAGATAACCGTGCATTCAGGCCAGATACACGCTTTTATGAGCAGTCAGGTGGTGGAGTCCACACTGCTATATGGACATGAAAATATTTCAAGGTCCCGTATTATGAATTTACAAGTATATGTATATATTGTCTTAATGCATGTTGTGTGATATGAATGCAAACGTTTTGGTAATTTTAGAAAATGTATTATGTATATAATGTGTATACTATATGGTGTCTATGTATGTATGCGGTATTTTGAAAAAGGGTTTCAAACTAGTCTTTGTAAGGCATATGTGAGGCGGCCTGACATGCTATTTCCTCACTAGGGATTCTTACCCCTTTTTCTTATGTTGTCTATGTTAACCTTCTTTCACATGTGACATTTTGTACGCTCAGCATCTAATCTATGTCTCGGACATAGTGAAGTGCTTTTGACTAAAGTGAGTGCCCTCGTTCGGACTCTACTTTGTTCTGTCATAGAGCTCCACATTGACTACTGTTTGGATATTGGGCTACACTTGTGTATTTTGGGATTTCTTTGATAATCTTATTTTTACTGATATTTTTGTTATATTGTATTCATATATCGATATATATATATATATATATATATATATATATATATATATGTGTGTGTGTGTGTGTGTATGTGTGTGCATATATACATGGTTTTATTTCATTTATAAATGTTTTAAATAAATATTTAGATAAGTCGGGTAGAATGTATGTACACATAGGCTTGTGCGGGATGGATCGGGCTTCCACAGATGGTTTGCCTCGTACGCCGATCACGAGCCTGACATAGGTTATGACAAAGGTGGTATCAGAGAGACTAGGTTAGTATATTTGGAATAGTGGGGTCGGTGTGGAGCATAGGTATCTTTGATCGAGTCAGTCCAATTGCTTATTTGCACCTTCTGGTACTGTGGCAACCATATGGCATGCTGACATTTGCATATATGTTCTGTCTATCTGTATCTGTAGATATAGCATGTGGTCGTGGTCGAGGTCGAGGTAGACCTAGGCGAGAGCCTATAGAGCCTGTTGCTCAGTTTGTTGTGGATTTGCATGATTCACATAGTGCGCTAAAGGCTGCATCGCCAGTACCTCAGCAGCAGCTTCAGCTCCAGCAGCTTCTTACCGCTCAGATGGAGATGTTTGAGTGTATGACTCGAGTTCTTGAGTGCTTAGAGAGAGGTCAACCTATTTAGGCAGCGGTGGATCAGCCAGCTGTAGATCAGCGAGTTTAGCCAGCAAGAGCAGCTTTAGTTCTGCCAGTTGTGCCACTTGATCAGCCACTTAAGTAAAAGGAGGGCGTTGTTGTTGCTCCAGTGGTTGGACCTGTTGCACCACGAACTAAGGAGGATGATATCTTGGATAGGTTCATGAAGCTTCAGCCTCCTAGATTTTTCGATGTGATGAGGAGGATCCCTATGATTTCTTCCTTGAGGTGGAGCATCGTTTTGAGGCTCGGGGCATTACTGATGATTCCAATAGGGTTAAACTTGGTGCATTTCCTTTGAGTGACCGAGCAGCCGAATGGTGGAAGAGCCTTGAGGCTCGAGGAGGATTTAGTTGGGCCAGATTTAAGGAGGAGCTCATTGCTGCTATCATTCCTTGGAGTATTCGGGATAAGAAGGCGAATGAGTTCAGTGACTTTCATCAGGGGCCGAGCATATCGATGATGGAATATGAGAATAAATTCAAGGATTTGAGCAGGTATAGCCAAGGAGAGGAGGTGTTGGCCACTGTAAGGCAGATAGCAGAGGCTCCTATAGGGATGGAGTACATGGATGAGAGACATCCGAGAGAGCCCAAGAGGGCTAAGATAGATGGTGCATTAAGAGGCCAGTAGGGTCGATACTAGAGAGCCCAGTCGGAGCAGGGATGCTGACATTCTTCTTAAGGGCAAAGGTCTAGCCAGAGCACCCAGAGTCACAGTGTAGTACAGCTGGCAGGGCATAGTGGAGGACAGGGCTCAGGGAGTTCAATTCTGCCTTGTGTGATTTATAAGAAGAGGCATCTGGTAGTATGTCACAGAGCGATCGGTAATTGTTTCCATTGTAAACAACTGGGTCACAAGATAGCAGAGTGTCCAGTGAAATGGGGTATTGAGGCCTGAGTAGGACAGTCTGTAGCAGGAGGCTTAGGTACAGTGAGTATCGGTATAGGCAGAGGAGCTGGTAGAGGTTCTAAGAGCCACAGTCAGGGTGGCCAAGGCAGTGGCAGAGGCCAGGCATCCCAGAGCAGTGCTATAGGAGGGCAGGCTCGGGCATATCATCTCACCCGTCAGGAGGCTCAGACTTCCAATGTCGTAGTTACTGGTACATTTTCTATATCTAGTACTCCTGCTTATGTCTTATTTGAGACTAGAGCATCTCATTCATTCATCACCCCACCTTTTGTTGAGTGTACTGGGTTAGTATTGCATCATTTGGATAGGCTATTAGAGGTTTCATCACCTCTAGGTAGCAAGATGTTGACTGAATCCGGAGTGCAAGGTTGTGTGGTTGCCATAGATGGGCATGAGTTAGTGGCCAATCTTATCTTGCTAGATGTGGGAGAGTTTGATGTTATCCTAGGCATAGATTGGCTTTCTGATTGGCATACAAATTTGGCTTGCTTTGCCAAGATAGTGTGTTTTTGACCACCTGGTCAGACTGATTTATGTTACCAGGGTGAGCGAGACAGTGTTGTACGGGGATACTTGTCAGCGGTCAGAGCAGAAAAGATTATTCGTTGAGAATGTGAGGTATACTTAGCTTTTGTTCTAACTGAATATGAAGGATCAGAGTTGAGGGTTGGAGACGTACCTGTGGTACGAGATTTTTCTGATGTATTTCCGGAGGAGTTACCAGGACTTCCGCCTGATCGGGAGATTGAGTTTGATATAGAGGTGTAGCCTGGTACCGATCCGATATTGATACCGCTCCAGTGTTGTTTGTTAAGAAGAAGGATGAGAGCCTTCGTATGTGCATCGATTATCAACAGTTGAACAAGGTAACGATGAAGAACCGATATCCACTTCTGAGGATAGATGATCTCTTCGACCAGTTATAGGGTGCGCAGTGGTTTTCGAAGATCGACTTGAGGTCAGGATATCATTAGTTAGGGATTAGAGGTGAGGAAATTCCTAAGACAGCGTTTTGAACTCGATATGGTCACTATGAATTCTTGGTGATGCTGTTTAGGTTGACAAATGCACCAGCGGCATTCATAGATTTAATGAACAGAGTGTTCAGACCGTACTTGGATCGGTTCGTGATTGTCTTCATTGATGACATTCTGATATACTTGAGTAGTAGAGAGGAGCACGAGGACCACTTAATATTAGTCTTGCAAACTTTGAGAGAGCATCAGTTGTATGTTAAATTCTCAAAGTGCGAGTTTTGGCTCGAACAAGTGGCATTCTTGGGACACGTAGTGTCGAGAGAGGGCATTATGTTAGATCCTAAGTAAGTGGAGGTCGTACTCCACTGGAAGAGACCTAAGACCGCTACAAAAATTTAGAGTTTCTTTGGTTTGATCGGGTATTATAGGAGATTTATCCAAGATTTCTTAAGGATTACAGCTCCTATAACACGGTTGACCTGAAAGGGAGATAAATTTATATGGTATGATAGGTGTGAAGATAGGTTCCATAAACTGAAGAAGTGTTTGACGAGTGCGCCAGTGTTGGTGTTACCGTCGGGTTATGGAGGATTTGCGGTGTATTGCGATGCATCGAGAGTTGGCCTAGGTTGTGTATTGATGCAACATGATAAAGTAATCACCTATGCATCGTGACAACTAAAGAGGCATACACATGATTTGGATTTAGCAGCAGTACTATTCGCACTCAAAATTTGGAGGCATTACCTGTACGGAGAGACTTTTGAGATCTTCACAGATCATAAGAGCCTAAAGTACATTTTCGAGCAGCGAGACCTGAATCTGAGGCAGAGACGTTGACTAGAGTTGTTGAAAGATTATGATTGCACTATATCATATCATCCCGGAAAGGCCAATGTCGTTATCGATGCTCTGAGTAGGAAGTCAGTGGGTAGCTTAGCTCATATCTCTGTTAAGAGACGTCCTACAGTGTCTGAGTGACAGCGTTTGATGGAGTCTAGAGTTGAGTTACAGTTCGATGATTCAGGGTCTTTGCTTGTCCATATTGAGACGATGCCTATTTGCTAGATTGGATCGATAAGTTAGATCATATGATGTACCAGGGTTTAGTATGGATGTCTCTAGAGTCCTTTGGTTTGGATTGAGATTGTGCGTACCATCTTCTGATAGGTTGCACGAGGAGATTATGACCGAGGGTCACAACTTCATATATTTTATACACCTGGGGTATGTTAAGATGTATCGGAATCTTCGAGAGTCATAATGGCGGCCAGGGATGAAGAAGGACATCAGTGAATTTGTTAGCCGATGCTTGACGTGTCAACAATTTATGTTCGAGCATCAACACCCTTCTGGTTTGATGCAGCATTTACCACTCCCGGAGTGAAAATGGGACCGCATCACCATGGACTTGGTGGTTGGGCTATCGATGACATCTTCGGGATATGATTCCATCTGTGTCATCGTTGATCGATTGGCTAAATAAGCACATTTTCTCCCTGTTAAGACGACATATGGAGCGGCATACCTAGCGAAGTTATATGTTGACAAGATTGTATGTTTTCATGGTGTGCCCGTCTCTATTATGTCGGACAGAGTCAGTTTACTTGGCAATTTTGGCATAAACTGCAAGAAGAGTTACGTACCCGATTGAATTTCAGTACCGCTTTTCATCCGTAGACTGATGGTTAGTCTGAGCGCACGATTTAAACCTTGGAGGATATGTTGAGAGCTTGTGTTGTGGATTTTGCTACGAGTTGGGATTCTCATTTGCCTCTGGTGGAGTTTGCGTACAACAGCTCGTACCCTTCGAGTATCGGGATGGCACCATACGAGGCATTGTATAGCCGAAAGTGTAGATCTCTGCTGTGTAGGGTCGAGGCCAGTGAGAGGTGTTAGAATTGTGCCCTAGTCCAAATAATTAATGTTCATTGTCATTAATTATTTAATAAAGAGGCATTTCATTTCTATGAAATATTATCTGTTTTATGAAGATAAAACTCCATGAATAGTTTATTATTCTTTATGCCATCAAGTACGCGACTTGATAGTAAAACCATAAAGATAAAAGGAATACTATTCTAAAT
>CAODLS011704580.1:0-32193 GCA_948243855.1 Flueggea neowawraea | reverse complement strand
ATCAAGTAGACCAGATATCATGTTCAGTGTATGTCTTTGTGTGCGTTTTCAGTCATGTCTAAAAGAATCTCATTTGAGTGTTGTCAAAAGAATTTTTAGATGTTTGATAGATACTAAGAATGTTGGATTATGGTATCCTAATCATGATGGATTTGATTTAGTTGGGTATAGTGATGTTGATCATGCTTGAAGCTAACTAGACAGGAAAAACACATCGGGTACTTGTCAATTCTTAGGCAATGCAATAGTTTCTTAGTTCTCAAAGAAGCAAAATTGTGTTGCACTATCCAATGCTGAATCTAAATATGTAGCAACTAGCAGTTGTGTAGCTCAAATTTTGTGGATCAAGCAATAACTTTTGGACTTTGGAATTGTGTTTTCAAATGCTCCAATTAAGTGTGATAATACTAATGCCATTAACATTTCTAAAAACTCAATTCAACACTCTAGGACTAACCACGTAGATAAAAAAAATCATTTTTCTCGTGATCATTTTCTCAAAGGAGATATTGAACTTGAATTTATTCCAACAACTGATCATCTTACTGATATTTTGACAAAACCCTTTGATGAAAAATCTTATGTTTCAATTTGCAGGTGTATTGGAATGCGTGAATTGTATGTGTTCTGGTTAATTATTTATGCATAATTTATGTTCTTTTGCATTCATGCATACATATACATTAAAATGATCCATATGAAAATGAAATCAGTGAGCTTGAAAGGATCAAAGTTCTAAGTTTTGGATTATGCAAGTCTTACAGAGGGTATAACGCACGTAGTTGATGGTCAAATATTTCTGGGTTTATCAGTTTTGGCTACTAAGCACATCACAGATGTATTATGTACGTAGATCATCATGTTTTTTCAGTGTAACAAATTATGTGGTTGTGCTACGTACATTGAAAAGAGCAGTATGAGGATAAATGGTCAAGGTCAGCTACTGGAAAGTATATGGATTCATATTGTGAGTGTTATGTGGTGTATTGTTCATGTTAACAAGGATGGAATTATCTCTGAGTATCAGATATGGTGGTACTAAGCACATTGTATGGAAACAAGGCGCATAGTATGAGAAGCAGAAACACTAGAGTCAGAGGTTCTTGTAGTACATGCATAGAAGAAGATAGAAAGTACATAGTACTGATATGGATGGTCACGTGAAAGATGGATTTATGCGCTTAATATGAGAAAAATGAGTGTAGATGCCATTTTGTGTCTTCTATGCGCGTAAACCCTGATGGTGTGCATGTAGAGCTTGATGCCATTTTGAAACAGAACCAACCCAAATTCCTACGAGCGTTGTTTGTGCGCGTAGAACTCCATAATATGCACATAACATTTTGTATATGCTTAAAAATCCAAAATCATCATTTCCCTCTCATTTCTAAAATCTAAAACCCTAAACCAAATTTTCATTCCCACTCAATTTTTTTCCTCAAAATCGAAACTTCCCTCTCACTCAAAATCAAAATCTACTTGCTCTCAAACATTTCCCAACTCAATCTTTCTTAGATTTCCCAATTTCCAAAACTCTAACGCACTTACCAAACCCCAAACCTCACATAATATCAATTTCAAATGGCACTGAAGAAGAAAACTGAGGTTCGTACCAAAATGGCTCATGACAAGCAAGCTTCTGAAGGGCGGATCGTTCAGAGGCTCAATAGGCCACGAGATACCCAAAAAACCAAGCTTCCACCAAACAAGGTATTCACATAACTTCCCCTTCTAATAAGTTGAAAAAGAAACAAGGTGTGGTCATTGAAGAAGATTTTGATTCCATGAAGTTCATAAACCTTCAGGCTTCTCGGTTGTATGATCATCTAACTAGAGAAAAGTTTTCAGACTCTAGCATTTTTTATTTTCGTCCTTTAAATGAAGGAGGATTGGAAATTGAAGAAGATTTTAGCATATTTAGGATTATAAATTTATGTGTAGTTGCAAATGACTACTACCCATAAATGGTAGAAGAATTTTATGCCAATGCTAAGAGTTGGAAAAAGTAGAGATATAGACGATGTACTTGGCTATGGTGACTTTGGCATCAACAGAAGGGTAAATGTCTCAAAATTGTTAATGGATGAAGCATTGTTGCATGAATTGTTTGGTTTGACAAAATGAGGTTGCCTTGTGGGAAGGGAGTGAAAGAATTAATTGATGAAAATGCAAACAAAATTGGAGTTGATATTGAATAAATTAAAAAGTGGATGCTTGACAGAATTAGAGTAGTGAAAGTTGAAGCAAAATCTCTTGACCAGAATGACTTTGGTGCAAAGTGGAAGATGGTCCACTTAGCATTCATGAAGATTTTGCGACCAAAGTCACACACATAGTCCCCTTTCACAAATCAGGACACAATCATGATGTATTTGTTGATGAATGGAAAGGAGGTGAACTTTGCAAATGTGGTAATTGATTGGATTCTTGAAAAAGGTGAAGAACTTCAACTTGCCCACATTCAAGTTGAAAAGATAGGTAGCGGAAGGAGAGCATGCCTTTTGGGAGTCACCTCACATGGATTGTTTGACATTTCAACTTTAATTTTGAAGGATATGAATCAATAAAAGTGTTGGAGAGTAGGAAAATCAAGCCAAATCACTCAAAGGTATGAAGTTTTATAAAACTGTGGAGAGAGGGTATGTGTTTCACTTCTATTTGAGAGAGGCAGATGTGATGTTCCATTAAAAAGACAAGAAAATCATATGAAAGAAGCATGAAATGATATTTGCAAGGAGGAATGATGAACAGAGCACAACACCTGAGGGAGAGGAACCAATGGAGAAAGACGAAGAAGCCGGATAAGGAGAAAATATACACACTGAAACTAGAGGAGAAGGAGTAGAGAGTTCTAATTGAACTAGATGGACAAATCTCGATAGATTGTGGGAAGAGTTTCAGGAATTTAAAGCTGTTACAACTTCAAATTTTAAGGTTGTAATTAATTTTCTATGAGATAACTTTCAAGCTTTGGAGAGCTTAGGAGAAGAGGTTCAACATTTGAGGAATCAATCACCACCTCCAAGCCCTCTACCAACACCTAGCCCTCCATATCCACCCTCAAATGATGGTGATGGTGGTGATAATAATGGTGATGATCGTGGAGATGATGATGACGATAATTATGCTGGTGATGGTGGTGATGATTGTGGTGTTAATGAGCATGTTGATTTAAATTCAGAACCTCCTGTTGAAGAGGAGCCCACTATGGGAGAGTATGTTGAAGAAAAGCCATTGAAAGCTGAGAATGTTGAAGAGGACCATAATAAAGCAGAGAATGTTAGGAAAGGTAACGTATAAGCTAAAGAGGAAGCCAATGTTGAAGAAGAAATGAGTGAGGCTAAAAACCAAGAGCCTGAAATTCCAGTTGGAGAGGAAAGTCCTGTGGTGAAATCTAAGAAGAAAACAAAAGAGGCTAGACCAAAGGTGTTTGATTTTATGGAGAAGAATACTCCAGTTCGAGTACTCTGAACGGAAATCAAAGCAAAGAATGAAGCTTCCTCATCTTCTATCGCAATAGGAGTAGATCCTCTAGAACGAGAAAGCATAAGGAGAATGAGGGCAGAGTTTATGAGAGACATCATGAGGGAGGCTGCAAAGGAGCCACCCCATCTGATTCTTCAAGTAGTTCAAGTGACTCACCAAAATCTGAGTTTGAGTTTCCTAGAGTTCTTCTCCTCCTCCTCCAATTCCAAAATCTGAGCATGAACTCCATGCAGTGGATCTAGCAGGCAAACGAGCTTCCAGTAAAAAAGAGTTAAAGAGATGGAAAAACTATTAGCAGAGGAGAAAGCCATTCTTTATAGTTGGCCTTTTATTCCTGAAGTGGCTGAGATCTCCGATGATGAGAAAGAGTCAAAGAAGAAGGAGCCAGAGGTATCGGAAGATGTTATGCAAATGAGGTTGGCCATGACAAACATATTTCAAGAAATGTTGGTTCAAGTATCTCATTGGATGATGGTAAATGATGCACTTGATGTTTTAGATGAACCCGAGAAACTTGATGAATCTACTTTAAATCCAAAGCCATCTACGTCATCAAAGTGATTTCACAGCTCATGGATTGACATCTCACTTTGCATTTCATGTTGCATATCATCTCACTTATTTTGTTTATTATACATATATTGTTCATAGATAACCTTGTGTGCAATGACATGTAATTCCGATGTCCAAATTTCTCTTCCCTTGCTCTGATACATTACTCTAATACAAGTCCTTAATTTTATATTTATTGCTTTAATTTTTTAATAATAGCAAAAAAAGGGAGAAATTGTGAAGAGTTCGTTGAAAATATGCTAGATCTATATTACTTATTGCTCTGATACTATTTTCTTTTGCTCTGATACTATTTTTCTTTGATATAAAGCAACTATTTTTTAACAAATCTGTTATATTGGTATAATATTAAGTGCTAACTGTTGGAGAATTTTTGGTCTATGCTTTCGATAACGAAATTGACTTGAAATGAAAGAGAGAAATCAACACCAAGAATTCAGAGTGGTTCGGCCAACTTGATGCCCACGTCCACTACCAAGCCTCACCACTTAGGATTTCCACTATAACAGTGATTCATTACGGCTCAATCCAACAAAGTCAATACAACGAGGTTGATTCCTGGCTCAACACTACTAAGGCCCTCACAATGTTGTTTTCCTTAGGTTCACAACAAACCTCTACAATGTTGTTTTATATAGGCTTGTAACAAACCTTTCTCACACTCTCAAATTGTAGACAAAGTGTTTACAAAAGATGGAGCTCTATGCTAGAGTTGAATGTTTGAGTTTGATGCTTGAACTTTGATCTCTAGCTTCATTTTGTGTTTTTCTTGATTGGAATTGATATGAAGTTTGGCTCATTGAATTCTAACGTTGTTTAACATGTTTTTGGCCTTCTTTTGATGTATTTATAGCACTTCCATGCCATATGACCGTTGAAGAATATAGCTGTTAGACATCATTAAATGTTGTTGCAGCTTTTTGTGCCATGCCTCACGTACGTTACTATTCTCTTACGTATGTTATCTGAGTATTTTTGCAGCTTACGTACATTGCAATAGAACTCATGTACATTGATCAAGTGTTCTTCAATTTTACATACATCAAACTCACCATTACGCACATTACATACATGTTATGTATGCAACTAATTTCTTACGTACGTTAGGTTGCTTCAATCACATCTGTTCATCTTCAGACATTGCCTTACGTATGGTAAACCCTTATTATGTACGTTAAGAGCTTTGTCACGTACGTTAATGTGTACATTACGTACATTAAACACTTGTAGAGGCTTGTTTCACAGTTCCGACCTGTCCAACGTGTTTTTCTTAAACACACACATTTTGTACTTCATCAAGACCTTTCGTTCAACATCAAAAGACATAAGGAACTTAATTTTGATGACCTTTGATCCAACAATCTCCCCCTTTTTTGATGATGACAAAACTTTGAAGAATTAAAGCTCTACATCAAAGACAACATCATTGATCAAAGATTCATCTTTGTCACTTGGTTAGCATCATGCAAATGAATGAGTCCAAAAAATTAAAAATTACACCCATTTTAAGTAGGCATATTCAACACTCTCACCCTTTTGTGATCATTAAAAAGATTAGGAAATTTAGCAATGATAAACCTTTTCACTCCCCTTTTTAAAAACAACTTGTTCATACATAGAAAAATAGTCTCTCTCCTTATTTGTTTCAAACCTATGCACATATATAAATCAACACATTCAAAAATTCATGAAAATAACAATATTCAAACAAGAAATAAAAATTGCATGAAATTTAAAAGAATGAGATTTTAAGGAGTACCCAGTATGCCGAAAGGCATACATTTGCCGATGGATCTCAATCATCACTTGAAGAATAATTGTAACCTCTTCTTTTCTTTTCTTTTTCTTTTTCTCCTTTAACCCCTCCATCTCTTTTTGTTGAAGCTTTTTGTTTTTCAACAACTTTTTATAAGTTGCTATTCTTTTGGAATAGTAGCTTAGCTCTTTATCTTCATCTTCATCCAAGCTTGTTTCCCCTTCACTCTCCTCCTTTTGAAAATGAGTGGAAGATTTCAATGCCTTGCCATGCCTAGTTCTTCCATCTGTTGACCTTAGCACAATCTCATAGTTTATGAGTGGCCTAACTAAGGCACTAATCTCTAATGTGTTTAAGTATTTGGATTTGATGATGTCGGTGACCGTTGCATTCCATTCTTAAGGCAAAGACCTCAAAATTTTCTTCACTTTATTTGTACTAGAAATTGGTCTTTCAAATGAAACAAGACCATTTATAATTTTCGCAAAGAAATCAAGCATGTTGTTAATGCTTCCATCCTCTCTCATGGTGAATAACTCATAGTCATGTTGAAACATATTAATCTTGGTTTTCTTGACTTGAGTCATGCCTTCATGGGTAACCTCAAGCATTTCCCATATCTCATTGGCATGCTCACAAGAAGAAATTCGATTGTACTATTCTTGACTCAAAGCACAATATAATAGTTGAGTAGCTTTTGAACTTAGACTTAGAGACTTCCAATCTTCATCATTGAAGTTTTCATACTTCTTAAGAGTGCTATCAACATTCTTGGAAATTTTAGGACCAAGAACAATCACCTTCCAGAGCTCTATATCATATGATTGAATGAAAATAAACATTTTCTGCTTCCATGAATTAAAGTTATAGCCCTCAAATAAAGGGATATAAAGAGAAGCACCAAGAACACATGGAGGAGAAGGACTGAAATCCATTTTATTGATGCGGATCTTTGCTCCAAGGTTGTTAAGCCTTATTGAATGGAGACCATCTCTGATACAACTTGTTGGAGAATTTTCGGTCCATACATTGGATAACGAATTTGACTTCAAATGAAAGAGAGAAATCAACACCAAGAATTTAGAGCGGTTCGGCCAATTTGATGCCTACGTCCACTACCTAAGTCTCACCACTTAGGATTTCCACTATAATGTTGATTGATTACGACTCAATCCAACAAAACCAATACAACGAGATTGATTCCCAAGTCAAAACCTCTAAGGCCCTCACAATGCTATTTTCCTTAGGTTCACAAAAAACCCTCTACAATGTTTTTTTCGATAGGCTTACAACAAACCTTTTTCACACTCTCAAAGTGTATACAAAGTGTTTACAAAATATGAAGCTCTATGCTAGAGTTGAATGCTTGAGTTTAATGCTTAAACTTTGATCTCTAGCTTGATTTTGTGTTTTTCTTGACTGGAATTGATATGAAGTTTGGATCAATGAATTTTGATGTTGTTCAACATGTTTTTGGCCTTCTTTTGATTTATTTATAGCATTTCCATGCCATATGACCGTTGCTTTGAAGAATATAGTCGTTGGACATCATTAAATACCACTGCAACTTTCTGTGACATGCCTCACGTACGTTACTATTCTCTTACGTACGTTATCTGAGTGTTTATGCATCTTACATACATTGCAATAGAGCTCAAGTCTGTTGATCAAGTGTTTTCAGCTTTACATATGTCGAACTCACCATTACGTACGTTTCATACATGTTACGTACGTTATGTTGCTTCACTTGCTTCTGTTCAACTTCATACTTTGCCTTACGTACGTCAAATCCTTATTACGTACGTTAGGAGCTGTCATGTATGTTAATGTGTGCATTACGTGCAATACGTACACAAACATTTTGTACTTCATCAACACATTTTGTTCATCATCAAAACACATCAGGAACTTAATGTTGATGACCTTTGATCTAACACTAACTCGAGGACAAGGCTTAGCAACCTTGATCAAATTCTTTCAAAATTCACTTTAAGTGTTTTAAACAGGTGCATTCATTGAGGAGGAATGCAAACTCTTTCGATGTTTTGTTATCATCTAAAAGGGGGAGCTTGTTGAACTAGTTTGGTCACAATGTGAATTTCTTCTAAGTTTTGATGATTTAACAAAACATTTGAAATAGCTAAGTTATGCATGTTATACAACCCTCTAAACGCGTTAAAGGACGATATAAGCTCATAAAACCATGATCTATGCACATTGATCATGTTGAAGGATTTCAGGATTTCCAAAAATAGACATTATGCACATAGAAGAGCATATAATTCCCGTAGAACCGATGTAATGAGCATAGAAGGGAATGTTATGCACGTAGACGTGTTCAACTCATAAAACAGAATGGTCTAGACTTATGTTGTGTGCATTATACTTGGTTGCAACCATGTATAAGAGATGAAAAACCTACTCCTCTAAATGTTGCATTATAGTAGAGCGTAGAAGAATGATTTATGCACGTAGACGGGTTCTTGATACAAGATGAAGGGGGGTCACAAGACAAGGCACGATAGCGTAGTATCCTTGATCCATGCACGTAAAAGACTAAAGGAGGCATATTTGAAGTGATCATACTATGCACGTAGTATGGTGTATTAAGTGCATAGATGGGGGTCTAGAATATTGACAAATCCAAGATGCTCCTTTGGATTTGAATTTCAATATTATCTAATAGAGATTCAGGTGACGTCATAAGAGATATTGTGCTACACACATAAAATGGTTATTACGCATGTAGACGAGGATGAGTTGGACTACATGAAAATTCTGATATGCTTCTTAGGAATTTGAATTTGAATATTCTCTGACGCAATCAAGTGAAGAATCAAAGGTGTGATCTTGGAAAAATGTTTACGGATGTAGAAAGATTGTGCAAAGTGCGCAAGATGTAAGAATTATGCACACAGAAGAATACTAATGTGCGTACTAGCTACCTGGTATCATGTCATTTCAAATTAGTAGCTACTGGACACTATAATATGCATGCAAAAGGAGCTTATTGCATAATACTCTGATGAAATCATGGATTATACACGTAGTACTGATGGTACGCACACAGCACGGGCTATTGTCAGTAAAATCAATAGATTGCAATTCTCTCACAACGGCTACGTTGGGATTTGTAATGGATATTTTTAGGAGAATGACTATAAATAGATGTGCCCAATCCAGAGGTAAATAACTAAAACCCTTAAGAGAGTGCCCAAGCTTTGTCTTTATAATTTTTCATTTTCTCTCCCTTATTGTGCATTCATTGTTTCAGTTATCAACTGAGCCTTTGTATTGCTATTTACTATTGGGTTGGTTTACGAACTTAGTTTCAGTTCAGGGAATCCAATACTAATCAAGCCTTAGTGTTAAAGCTTCAGGTTAGCATATGTTGGATGTTGGAATTTGTAAATAATTTATGGCATTCATAAGGATATAACACAGCAAAAATAACAAAAATTTTATCATAGAATTACATCAAGGATCCATGCACATCAACATACATGAGTAAGGTTAGTGAATTTACCTTAAATCCAAGCTCAAACGATTGAGTAAATGGAGTATTGATGTTGCCTTTAGTCAAGGCCAAATCCCCTATCTCTCAGTTGCCTTTGCGCGCAATTGTCTAAAGATATCCACACGAACGAACTTTAGAGAATTGGCATTGTGTACTAGCACCAAGAATCTCAATTCTCTTTTCTTACAAATAATTTTCTCTCCTTTAATTATAGCACTCACAAATTCGGCGAAGCCATAATCAATATGACAATGGTGTGCTCCTATTTATAGGCATATGAAAAACCCTAAATAGGTGCACTAGGGTTAGCCTTTCTTGTCCCACAAGAATTAGTTCTTCCCAATTAATCATGTGCACTAATTAGGACTCTTCCTAATTAATCATGTGTAGTAATTAGAGCTCCAAAAAAAATAGGAGTGTGCAGAATTTTTCCTCAAAAATAGGAGTGTATGCCGAAATTCTTCATAGGTTTATTAATGTTATTGGGCTTGATACAATATCATTAAATAAATCACTCCCTTATTAAAATATATGGGCCGAATTTATTATATCTTACATAATAACATGTCCAAAAAATATTTAACTTAATAAGATGCAATTTATACAAAAGCCCATTACATTAATGGATTATATATTATATCATATTTACGATATATATCCCAAAACCCTGAATTATTAATAATTAATCAAATTTATTTTCTCAATAATTTAAATACCACAAGAGAGGATATTTGTAATCCAATCCAATTCGTTCTAGTGTGTGACCCAATAAGCTCATTTGAAATTGACAATGACCTTTGTCCCAAACCCTTCAAGTCCAAAGTCCATAAGCGGTATCTAGTAATACATTACGACAACCCAAAATCGACTGGCGTCTGAGATCTGAGTTAAACTTTCACAGTGTGATATTTAGTCCTTTTACCTCACGATATCTCATTTAAGCATAAGGCATGGTCACATGTCAATTTGATATAGCTTAATGTGTTTCTTGATCCCATGTAGATTGATATAACAAATGACATTGATAACCCTTCATCAATTCATTCGAATATGCATACATTCCATCAACCCTACTCATCAAGCGGCCTAGAGATATCACTCTTCTTAAGAGGAACAAATTCTTCACTCTCAATATCACTCCTATACAAGATTCATGACATATCCAATCATAGCCTTTATTGTTACCCTATTACGGATAACGTTTGACTAAGTTAAAACATGTGATTCATCAGGTAGGAGTCGATACTGAGTTTCAGTGAGAACTCAAACATCACCACTGCGTGAAAGCTACTTGTGACATTACCCTATGAAGTGTTTTCACAAAGGGTCAGTCCAATACATGTTCTCCAACATGTATATATGTTCTAAGTGACATCCCATGTCTATAATCAATAAAACATGACTATCCTCTTAGCAACATAATAACCTTAGTTTATTATCATTCCCATGATAACAATCGATTAGAGACGTTTAGAATAGTATTCTATTTACCTTATGATTTTACTATCAAGTCACATACTTGATGACATAAGGATGACATGTGGTTTTATTCATAAAACATACAATATTTCAAACAAATGAAATGAAATGTCTCTTTATTAAATGATAAAGTGAATGAAAATGTACATAACTGATTGCACTAGGGCACTAAAACTAACAGTCTCCCACTTGCACTAGTCACAATCAAGAACGAGCCTAATACCTAAAGACCTTATGTGTATTTCATGTTTCGGTTGTGGGAGAGCCTTTGTCAAAGGATCCACTACATTGTCATTAGTATCAACTCTACATATCTTGACATCACCTCTCTCGATAATCTCTCGAATAAGGTGAAAACGTCTAAGTATGTGTTCGGTTCATTCATGTGATTTGGGCTCTATGGCTTGAGCAATGTCCCCATTGTTATCACAATACAAGTCTACTGGGTTTGCAATGCTTGAGAAAACATCCAAATGTCACGACCCATTTTTGGACCATGACCGGCGTACGAGGCGAACCCTCTGTGGAAGTGCGGCCCATCTCGCACAAGCCTCAAATATCAAATATTTACCCAAATTCAAATTATTAATCTTAGCTGGCTTATTAACCGTATTAAAACTTTTCAATAAAAATAAGTTTTGAAAATCATAATCTCAGATAAAGATAAAATATAATTATGCTATCAATTACTGAATAAATAAATATATCTAAAAACAATTAACTAATTTATTATCAAATACAAATCCATAACCTACTACGTTGTGAAGCATCTAACAGAACAAAACTCAACCTGAGCAATAAGGCACTCACTGCCAGCAAGGCACTTCGTGGAATATCTAGTGCGAGATCAAGAATAACCTGAAACAAAGGATAAAAATAAACATGGAAAAGAAAGGGGTAAGAATCCCTAGTGAGTGGATAAACACTTCAGAACATCACCAGACCTCTCAAAACGGTTTGAAAAACAATTTAAAAACTACCACATACACGTATATATTCAAATAATAATATATATAAACTCGTGTATATAGGCAAAGTAGTTAAAAAAATCCATCTTTGCAAACCTTCGCAATCAAAGCATACATAAAACATTCACCAAAAGAAGTTAAGCAGTTAAATTTAGATAAAACATTTAGTTTTCTAGATAATTAAATATCCATTAAAATCATATTTATTTCCAAAATATTTTATGAGATACATGTTAAAATCCAACAAAGATAGAATCCAATTTTGAAAATATTTTCAGAGAGAAAATATTAAAACTGAACGAAACCAAAGCAAAAGGTGGAGTCATCTTCCGAAAATATTTACCAAAAAAGTATTTATTTATTTATTTTTTTTTACTTTTCAAATGATGACAAAGCATAGTAACAAAGGTTTAGTGGGACCAATAGCAAAAGGTGGAGTCCTCGGACTCAGTAATAGCCACTTAGGCACCATGGTATAGCCACTAAGACACAAAGCATAGCCACTTAGGCACAAAGTATTAGTCACTTAGGCAAATGATACAGCGTCGGTGTATCAAAATACGCTACTTTGTAGCAAGGTATCCCAAATCAAAACGTTTGCCAAAAACGTATTTAAATACATATTTGAAGTGTTCAAATAGGCATAATACATGATAGCCAAATTTTTGCCAAATCATACCAAATGTTCAGACAGGGTATTTATTACAAAATTTTTTTGATTCCAAAAACAAAATACTTAGTACAGAGACTACACTTATTTCAGAACAGAACATTTGTTTTAGAAAGTATTCTTAAATCCCAAAATAACATTTTTTACAAAAGATTCCTTGAAATCTATAACTTAACATTTATTACCAAAATCAAAATAAATATTGAAACATAATATTCATTCCGAAAACTGTCAAAGTTTCCACATCAAAGTTTATCACAAAAGTCAGATTTTTTGGATTCTCAATCCTTTAATTATTCCAAATTCCAAGCAAGGGTCATAGCACAACAAAAACATATACATAGTTCAGAGGACACAGCCTATATGTCTAAAGTAGCTACTACACTTACCTGGACGCCGAGAAAATAATTCAGATTGCGGTCCACCGGCGAATAACTGGTCTCCTCGGAAACCAAGCAAAATTGGAATAGACATATCATAAACAAATCAAAACATGGTATTGTGGTTGCACCGTAATTTTTGCAAATTCATATGACAATCCAAATGCTCAGACAAAGCCTAAAACCCTTTTTCAGACCAAAGCCAAACATAATATATCAAATATTACACCTCGGTGTAAAATTATACTTTGGTCCCCGTACTTTGAAAAATTACAACCCAATCCTCAAAATATCCCAAATTTATTAATGAGTCCCTAGTACTCCAAAAATCATTAATTAACCTTCAAAATCTCAAAAATATGAAATTTAATTCTCTATATATAGAAAATCCAATTTCAATCCCTAAAATGCTCAATATCACTTTCTATCCCTATGGCAAATTATCAAAATAGTCCAAATTTTGATTCAACCGATAAAAATTAAAACTAAGCAACCACATTGGTCAATCTCAACCTCAGGAACTCAAATGTACAATCAGTTTCTCAAAAACAACTCTAAATCTCCAAAAATTAAGCCAAAACCGAACCTAACCCTAGCCTAAGAAATAACTCATTATGATTTTAACTTAGATTCATGTTAATCTAACCTCAACGAATCATAATCTAACAACCCTAAGCATCCATTTTATCAGAATCATTCAAAATCTGCAACCCTAAGCAAATTCGGCCTAAATGAATTCTGAAATTAAATGCATTAAAATGATGAAATGAAGTGATTGGAACTGAAATCTTACCTCTAGAGATGCTTAGGAACATTGGGGAAGAAATTAGGAAGTGAGAGGATTGATCTGAGAGTGAGAGAGAGTGAAAAATGGTGAAGACAGTTGAAAAGGTCGGGTTTTTGGGGTTTAAATCGAGTTGTAGATCGAAACACACCGTTTCGGCAAAAACAAAGGCAACGTACATCATGCAAGTGCACAACAGACGTTTTCAACTTCCACCACGTATGTTTTACACCTTTAACATACGTTGTTCTTCATCCAGTGGCCTGGGATCGAAGAATTTCGCTCCCAACGTACGTTGCATAATCCTAACATAAGTTGTTCATGATCAACATACGTTGTACACCACAACAACATACGTTGATCCTCATTTCTCCAGATTATGTACGTTGGCTTGAGTGCAACGTGCGTTATCAACCTTCCAGTACATATACACGACGTTTCTTGCATCCTAACTTGTCTCGGACAATCCTTAAGGCTTCACAACACCTAACCTTGCAAAACTTACTTCAATTAACATCCTCAAATTCCAAATCAACATTCCAAACACCTAAAGATGATTGCAAACATTCAAAGATTGGATTGAAATTGAATGAGGTTCAATCAAAATCGAACGCGGTTCAATAGAGGATCTTGTCTGAACCGAATGAAGTGCTACAAAGAATTCATCGGAACAAACGGGTTTTACACCAAACCAGTAATGAACTTCCTAACCCAAAAAGCTTCCTTCGTAACATCTTATGCGGCTATGTACTCAGACTCGACTATGTACTCAGAATCTGTGGTGATTGGATTGGTTACAAAGGTTCTTTCTTTGTGGTGATTGAATTATTAAGATGGTTAATTTGATTAATCAATAATAATTCAGAGTTTTATGATTTATGTGTTAAATAAGATTTAATACATGGTCCATTAATATAATGACCTTTTAATATGAATCACTAATTATCATGGATATAGTTATTTAATTATGTGTGACATAATTGGGCCCCATGTGAGTAATTTATTTAATGATAATGTATCATATAATTAAAAAGCTCAATAATATTAATAAAGACCCATTAAAATTCGGCACAATAAACCTAAAAAAAGGGAGGAAAAATTCGACCCCCTTTTTCCTATTTTTTAAGAGTCAATTTCCTTGTATGACAAGGATGAATTTGGCACATGCACTAACTAATTAGGAGTCCATATCTAATTAGGAGTTTTATTCTTGTATAACAAGAAAAATAAAATCCTAATTAGTATGTGACAAAATTAATTAGGAAGTATTTATTCTTGTAAGACAAGAAATGCAAATCCTAGTGTGACTAGGAAAAGAAATTCGGCACACCTCTTCCAATATAGGAAGAAATTGGATTCTAGGAGGACAAAGAAACGAGATTTCGGCCTAAATAGTATGCCTATTTAGGTCTCCTCATATGCCTATAAATAGGGTTGCACTCATTGCCATTCTTCCAAGGCAAAGCCGAATTAGTGTGTGACACTTTCAAAGAGAAAAAATTATTTTGTGAGCTTTAAAATAGTGATTCTAAAAGAAGTGTTAGTACACTCCACCAATCCAAGGTAAGTTCGTTCGTGTGGATAACTCTAGACACGTTCGCGCAAAGACAATGTGATTTCACAAGGGTGATTCGGGTGCTAAAAGCTACACCAATGTCTCATAAAAACCGCACAATCAAGCCTTGGTGAAAGGTAGATCTTTTAACCTTAATTATATATGTTGATGTGCATGGGTCATTGGGGGAATTCAAGACATAAAACTTTTGTTAATTCTGCTACATTGATTTATTATGAGTGTCATAAACGGGCCGTGAATTCCAACACAAAACGCTACCAAGATTGTTCCTAAGCCATCTTATATAGTTTTCAATGAATACAAGTCAAAATAAACCATCCCAAACCATAAAACACGTCTAAACCCCTTCAGACATCAAGACACAGGCAGGAAACGTAAGACATGGTCGAAATCCTTAAAGACACGGGCTGAAAATCGTATCTGTGTGTCGAACCGTTGAAACAAAGCATTACACAGGCAAGGTCCCAGGCCGTGTCCTTCACTGTTTCGCCAAAGCTTGCACTTTTCATCTCCAATCCGTCCCACTTTGACTTGCTTCATCAAACATCACCATGGCTTCACCAATTTTTCAAGAAAATCCCACTTCAATCTCAACATAATCTCGTGCTCCTCTTCTTGAGGGCTCCCTTTATTCTCTGCACATGATCATTCCACTAGATGTGGTTATGAGGAAGAGTTCAAGTGTTTGAGAATGAGCTCAAGTGCTTGGTCATGCTCTCCTCTCCTAATAGTGAGGCTAGCGCCATGTACTAAGTCTTTTTGGACATTGGATGGAAACTTCACTGATGCCTATGGATATGAATATGAGAATCCTTAGGCGATGGCTATAGATGTGGATCTTGTTGGTTATGGACTTAGGGGGAAGCAATAGAAGAATACATTAAATCAAGGACGCTAAAACAATTTCCCCTCACCTTTATCCATGTACATAATGATAAATTTGAGTATAAAATTGATCTTATCAAATCCAAAACACAAAATCACTGAATGTTAATAAATAACACAAACCACTTATCCATTCTAAGTCCTAACCTGGTCCCAACTATGCTAGTTGCTGTATATCCCACTAAACGAATAAGAGAAATTGACAGGGTATAGACGAATATATTCGGTTGCATGTTGGGTACTGTTTTTTGGCAAATTTCATTCAGAATTTCAGATATATTCCTTGCTCATACTGAATTGTCCAGGGATATGATTCCATGTTTTTCCTTCTTCTCTTTAGTTATATTTATTAGAAAATACCTTTTTCTTTATAAGTTGAAATTCCCTCTAAGCACATGATAAAATATATTTGAAAATTCCTTTTAAATGGGATTTCAAATGGGAGATTGGTTTTCATTTGCTTGAACTATTTTCTCTTTTTAGATATATATGATGTTTGCTTCACTCACAAGTTTCTTGAAAGGGAATGGCATTTGTGAACCCAAGAGGCCAAGTGGCTTTCAAGACAATAGACTCGACGGGAATTTTTCAAGCAATGGATGGAAATTACGAGACAGAGAAATAGAACGAAGAAAACTTTCGAATTCGTTTGGCAGTTCAATTATTCTCCAAAATATTTTTTTTTTATAAAGATGTATTTTTTCCTTTAATTCACACCCTCAAATTTTTTCGCACAAAGTATAATGTGAAAGAAAAGGAATGATTTCGTAGAAAATTAATTTTCTAATGAATTTTTTGAAAAATAATATTTTAATGATGTCGCACATACATATTATGCATGTTTTACGCATGCTAATATTGATGCAAAATGGATTCAAGCTTAGTAGCAAAATTAATTAACGCTTCCATATAGCTATATATAACACACACAATGAGCTAACACACGCAGCATATATAAGATATATAACAAATTCCAAGTCCGTAAGTTCTCTTGAATAGGAAACACACGACCTCAGTAGAGCTTAAAACAACATGTTGGGATGGTATCCTGGAAGGGAAAAGACATCAAAATCTCTGTCTGTAAGTTCTCTTTAATATAATATGTACATAGATATCCAAATGTATCTATTATCCTCTTGTTATGAATAGCCTTATAGTAAGAGGTCGAGGGTTAGAGTCAACTCCTACACCAAGAAGTTGAGGATTTGATCTCTTATGGAGCAAATAATATGACTTATCAAACAAAATCCTCTGGTTTTATGTTCTCTTTCACCACCTGCTTCTGTTTGTTTTAACAGATCGTGGAACTTTTGGTGCACATGGACTGTGAAGGATGTGAAAAAAGGATACGGAGAGCAATCTCAAAAGTCAATGGCAAGACTTCTTTTTTAATTGTGTTTGGGTTAATTAAATCATTAGTTTGATATCTTGCATCAAATTTCCATTATTTAAATTAGAATTGATAATTTATGATACGATTACTGTATACTTGATGTTTGACACGATATAATCAGTACAAATTTGACATTTATTTTATTTTTATGTTGTATATATTCATATAAAACATATAAATATTATAACACAGATACGATACGATCAATGCGAAATACCGATCTAATTTAAATGTCTTATTACGAAGTAATTGGTTATTACGTGAAGATATTATTAATGACCTAGAAGATTTATATTAGAAAGCTAGTTAGTTGAAAAGATGATAGCTTATTGATTGTATCAGGTTAGGTTTTGGAGTTGTTTTTAATATCATAAATTGAATATTTAATTTTTATAAACAGAAAAAAACGTAAAAAAGATGGATATCCTCATAAAAGAAATTCAAATTTTTATCTCAAGTGTGTCTAATATGTACCTTGATAATGAGGGGCTTCGTATACAATTGTCTCAAAGAACATCACATCCTCAGAGATTGGAAGGAGCACGAAAATTTCTTTATCTGAGAATTTATAGTTGCTTTAAAACTTTGAAATTAATAGTAACTTTTTTTGATAAGTTTAAATTAATAAAATGTTGATTATAATTATAAGATACAAACAATTAACATTTCTTTTCTTCAATTTATTGTAATGGATAAGCTATCAAGAAAAAATATTGATTTTCGTGTCGTAATCAACTTACTAGTCAGATAGATTGTGTATCGTAAACTCCAAGTTAGTTTTTGTTGCCAAACGACAAAGTCTCATCTTGAACCCTCGCAATAATTGAAGCTTAGGAAAATTTTCAATTAGGTTTAGGAATCACCTTATTGGGTTGTGAAAAACCAACATACGCTTAGTTGATTAAATTTGTTTAAATTTAGCTTCATTTTTTAAAGCGCTTATTCGGTTTAAATGGTTTATTTCTAAAAATTAATTTTTAAGAAATTTTTTTACTAAAATCGTTTCAATAACTTACTCCCTATAAAGCAAGAAACAAAATTGGTCAAAATTTCCTTTGACCTTACACTTCCTCTAGACCAAACATAAACTTTTCAATCACTTCCTGAGAAGTTGCGCATCGTACGTGCACTTCCATATTACCAAATAAACACTAAAAAAGAACATTCAACTAATCAATTCAAAATTATAAGATCGACTATTATTAAGTCACTTAACATTAAAAGTTTAAAACACAGCTCAAAGAAATAAATATAAGTGACAAATTTAATAAACAAATGGTCAACATTTCTACTTTGAGTATCTTATTGTATATATTTATTTTGTTTGAACGGAGATTACTAATAAGTAAGTCATAAAGATAAAAACAAAAAGCAATCGATCTTTTGACGAAGTTTGTGGTATCTCACAGGTGTTGACAGCTTGGAAATAGACATGAATAACCAAAAGGTTACGGTGACGGGTTACGTTGATCAGAGAAAAGTCCTAAAAGTTGTGCGCAGAACAGGAAGAAAGGCAGAATATTGGCCATTTCCATATGATAGTGAATACTATCCTTATGCATCTCAATATCTCGATGAATCAACGCATGCATCAACTTATAATTACCATAGACATGGTTTTAATGAAAACATCCGTGGATACTTTCCAGATCAAGTGTATTCCACTGTTGATGATAATACTGTTCACCTTTTTAGTGAGGACAATATTCATGCTTATTGTACTATTATGTGATGGTAATTAACATATAATAATGTTGATTAGTAAATTATCCTTCGATACTAAATTGAAAATAGCTCTTTGTATGTATATTTTAAGACACAAATTTAAAGGTATTTGTTAGTTTTACTTGTACAAATATTTAGCAGTCAAAGTGAATAGCCAAAGAACACTGAACTTCAATTTATATTTTGTTGTAAATAGATTTGTCAATTTGGATCAACATCTGCGCTACTCTTGATCAATGACGGAGGTAGGTGGGGTCGAGGGATCCCACTGAACATTTGCGAATCCTTAATGTATTCTGCCAACTTTACCTGCTCTGTTTCATCTCTCGTCTTTTTATTGTAAAGTCAATCACCATTGCTCTCAACACATCCCCATGGGTGTTATCTATTGTGCCAAAATTGTCTTTAGGTATTGTAATGTATGAAGGCATTACAACAAACCAACCAATTGTCTTCAGTTAAAAGAAAAAACTTGACTTACAAAATTACCGATGAATATAGATAATAATTATCAATAATCAAAGATTGTATTTGTAATATTTTAACATGGTTATCTCAGTGAATACGACACAACAAATCAATCAAGAATGATGACACAAAAGTGCAGTAGGACATACTTGCGCCTAAGATACATTTGCCGGCAAAGACAACAATTATGACTATGTATTTGAGTCGAGTTCTTTTTTTTTTTTGACTGATGACCATGTTTTTTTTACCATGTATTTGAGTCGAGTTCTTTTGATTAAAGGAGAAAAAAAAATTACAAACATGTATCGCATTATTTCAGTATCTAACTGATTTAGACAACTTTCAAACCTAATTTAATGGCGAAAATTCAACCTAACTTGTTTAATGGTTGGAACATAGCCACTACACTTTATAAGCTATATAACAAATGAAATTTACTTAAAATGAGATGAAGGTAGAGTACGTAGGAGATTGAATCTCTGTGTTAAAATATAACCCTTGAAAAGGGCAATGTTGCAAGTTTCTTTCCTATTCCATAACAAATTTGTCGTGCACGTTAATGCGGAAATAATATTATTTCATGGAATCGACCTGATTAAGTATTCATGGACCACTGATTGCAACAAAAATTCCTAATTTTATATTAAACAACGAAATCGTTTCAATTTGCAACATAATTTCTTTCTCCCTTCTCTTTACTGTGCTTCTGAGGGACTCAGTTACTCAGAAAATTATATTCTAAACCCTTCTCTTTTAACATCTTTGGATACAGAAAACCTTTCCTCAATAAAATAGAAACAGTTCATGTCGAGTATCTATGCATTGAAGAATAACTATTCATCCTAAATTTAATATAATCAAAACTCCCAGGCGCAATTCGGCATATCAGTAATGCCCCTTACTCCTGAGGGATTATGACAAGTATAATGGAGAGATGGGCGGTAAACTTCTTACAACATGCAGCCTCATTGCAGAAAACAGAACACTTCCCCGCGCTTTTGAGTCATTCAAAATCCAGCAAGCATCTACCTCTTCCTTTCCTCTTAAGAAATTTTGATTTAGATGGTGCATAATCAAACTAATCCTACATGTTTCAGTAAAATCATAACTCGTCGTGAACCTCAGCTTCCAATTTGTCTTGTTCATGAACCTCAGCTTCTGATTTTTCTTTTTCATCAGTTGCGCCATCAGAGTCCGCAGTTGATTTGTCACTTTCAGGTTTTTCCTCAGACGTAGAATTGGAGGCATTTGCATTCTCCTTGCTGGTCTCAGATTCATTCTTCTTAGGCTTCTCAACTTTAGGCTTTGGCTTAGGAATCCGGTTAATGCTACTGACCTGCATAATTGCGGATCAGATATATCTGCTTCACAGAATAACTTACTAAGGATACCATATTTTCTTTGTCACTCGAGAAATATTATGCCACCGATACCTTGTCTTGCAGATTGAGCACCTTTATATACACCTCTTCAGATGTAAATACTGGTTTGCTGTACCCTGGGGTTCTACTCAAAATTAAAAAAAAAAAGATGAAATGAGACAAACTTACTGAACGCATAACCAATTGTACATTTAAATTTACAAATTAGGAAAGATCCAAGAACCATGCTATTAATGATTGAAGATTAGTCCATATAAAATCAGACTAGCTGCAAAGACTAAAGAGTTCAAACCAAAACTATTGTGACAGATTCAAACCACAAACTATTGTGACAGGGAACATTAAAGATCTCTCTGCACAGCTTCCCTTAGCCAAGTCTTGTCAAGCAATGGGAACATGTTTTACTTAACCGACATGAATCGCGAAGATATCAGCAAAACAAACATCATCGAATGACACAATAAAAGCCAATAATTTTTAGATGATGTGTACAACCACATAGCCATCTGAAGACAAGTAAATTGACAAGAAGGCCTCAAAATAATAATATTAATCTGCCTTCCACATGAAAACACTAGAATATAAGGATCAATTACAGTTGATATAAAGTACATTTAAAAGCTTTTTCCCAGCAATCTGAAACAACCAAAAATGTCCATTATGATCATGGCTTTCTTGAGTGGTGACTACGGATCTTTGCCTTCCAGATGAACTTATACTCCATTGACTACACTAAGCCATCTAGAGGAACCTAACCAGAACAATGTGTAGCTTTCCTAGCTGAATATTAACAGAAAATTATCTTTTATGATTTTTAGTTAGCTTATGGAACCTAGCCAAGAATTGAACCTTGGATTTCAAGTGAGGGTGACTTGAGTAGGACTAAAGCACAAGCATATTGGCATAAACCAGAAATATTTTCATCTTCCACTTTATGACAAATTCCAGAGACTGATATTGATGTTAAATCCAACAACACGTAACTAAAACATTCAAATCTCTAAGTTCGTTCAAGATATTAAATCCTATATAATACGAAATACTAAGAGGCCAAATCACAAACAACATGCCTCCTCTCTGGACTGGAACAAAGAAAAAAAATCTTTGCTTTTCATGCGTACCAAGAATTTCTTAAGCTCCTAATTATCAGTAAAGCTCAATTATTTTTTCGCAATCAAGATGGTAATTAAAACAAACAAAACAAAGCCAGAAGGAGAGACAAATATACCACAACTTTAAGTATGCAAAGCATATGAATGTAAAGAGAAGAAGACCATGGTATCAGAAGTCCCAAATAGAGAAAGGAAATCACCAAAGAAAATTTCACCAGAATCTTTTAAACATGTTCAGTATATCTCTCATGCCAAACCGAAGAACACATAAGGTAAAATAAACCCAAGTTGTAAGGGCAGCAACTACTAGGTTGACTGCCACCACAAGTTAACAAGTCACAAATAAAAAGAAAAATTTGAGAAAACAACAGATTTTATGTTTATGGTTTAAATTTTGTCAGGAACTACCATCCAATATTATCCTTTTAGTGAGAACTTGGTGATATCAATATCTAAATAAATGTATCATTTTGACATTGATGTTATCTGTAGTTTCAGAATTCTTAGGGTAGTGAAGAATTATCGTTCCACATCACATGTGAAGCTATGAGAGTAGATTCCCTAGCAACCACTAACGTCAAAATGGAAAGTAAGGCATAACTGACACTAAGATATTTCCTTAAAAATGAACTAAAACAATTGATTGAAATAACAACATAACAGATGCGGTCATGTCATGGACCAATGTCAAAATATTAGGTCATCAGGACTAAAAATTTGTTTCATATTCAAGGTTCAAAGTCGTAAATAAAAGCCTGAGTACAAATAAACATGACATACATCTTTATCTAGAACTAATGTACAGAATTATACACTCAAAATAGTTTTGTCCAAACATCAGCAGCAAAGAGCAGACACTGATGATAACAACAAAATCACTTACTTCTTTTGCTCGACCTCCATCTCATCCGACCAACTCCTTAACTTGTCGGCATCATTCCGGACCTGGAGACAAAATATTTAAAATTCCACATACAAATAGCATGCAACACTAATCAATCTTCTATAAGCGCAAAACAAATGATAAAGCAGCCTAAATTAGATTTGATGTGGGAAAACCTCATCTATTCTATCCTTTGGAAGCCAAGGTTTGCTCGTCTCCCAGCCTTGGACAATCTGAAGGAGTTCGAAATATATAAATGGTTAAATCAACAGGTAACTCAAATGTCAAAGGCTGCCTTTTAGTCTATCCCATCATATGCTGACTAGTAACCATACAAAAAAAATTCAAAAATTTATAACAAAATACAGATGCACATACACATAGGTATACATATAATTTATAACAAAAATAAATGTGATTACAGCAGCACTACATGAGAAATTAACTGTAGCAGATTGATTTTGCCACAATGAAGTCCTTATAGAAAACCAAGAAAAAAGGAATTATCATGAGAAGAGAACATGGTAGGAGAAAATGATCCTACACAAAAGAAAAAAATAAGAGATGAAATCACGTGAGAAGCAATGCTTTAACTTACATTCATTTCATTTATTGATGCCAATCTTTCAAATACTCTAAAGGATTTACAATCTAGAGGCTTAACTCCTAAACAAACATAAAAAAATCGGCAGGTAAGAAGGTTGTCGCAGTTTGTCACCAGTGATTACTATTTTTGACAAATTGCTTCAACATTTAAGATCATTTCCTGAATCATTAATGGCCAAGAGGTGGCACACAATATTTTTTCTTTTTCTTTTTATATTCCTTTTGCATTCTGACATAATAACATATTCAGTGAAAACCTAGGAGGCACAAACACTTCTGTCACTGAACCTACACTTTATCATAAGAACTGCCATAAACATAATACATACAAGTTTGTGCTTGCTAATATACTTATGTAAGGGAATCAGACAAGCAGAATGTCCATCTACAGTGTTAACTCTTTTTCTGTAATGTAGTCGTTTCTTGAATTCATAAGCAAGAATTCTCACGCTGCTTCCACAAGCTGTATGTTAACCAAGCTTGTATTATTCTGAAAACTTTAAGCAAGATTTTATCTTATTTCTCAGGACTAGAATTTCACTTATTCTTGATTGCTATATTGGAGAAAAGTCATAAGGTACAGTGAACAATAATGTTTGGAAATTCCTAGAATCTCTCATTGGGCTTTTACCCAAAAAATAAAAAGAAATTATTACAAAAACTTTCAGTATGATGCCATCTAAAGAAAACTGAAAAATAAATGTTGAAAACTTAAGTACTAAATTTTAAATGTTAAATGCTGAAACCTTTAAATTTATGCATTGAATGTAATTATCATTCAATGTGTGCAAGTTATAAATAACTAAAATTACATCCTTGAATGCATGCTATCTATATAGATTAATATTTTTAAAAAATAAATTAAATTTTAAATTACATGAATAAAACGAAAATTATTACAATTTTAGTATCAATTATATAATAACTTTGCAACTAATAAACATTCACTTAATATAAAAAATCAAATATCAAGTAAATTATTTGCAATGAAGGTGGATAAAGCCAAACAAGTCTTATAGTTCGAGCTGACCTGATTTTTTTTTTTTTAATTTGAACCAAGTATTTTAAGTCTATAAATCAGGCTGTCTAAAAAAAATAGGCTAACTAATTTTTAAAGTCGGGAACCATTCCCACCCATATGTATGATATATAACATTCTAACTGGGATGATGACTCACCTTGCTTCTATAGGCTACATTATTTCTGGTGGCTAGACCCTTTTTCAAGGGCCATATTTCTGATATAGCTCTAGCTAACTCAAGTTTGATCCATACTCATCCGTACATAACGGGAGTACAAAAGGTAAAAAAAAAAATTCAAATTTCTCAACTAATTACAGTCAAAATTTTTGACACAACATGTTAATTGGTCTTTTGCTAAATTAATCCACTTAAGTCAGTATCTAATAAAGGTTACTAAAGGCACTTAAAAAAATTGACTCTGAAATTTTGAATTATGTGCTAAAAGGGTTGTCAAGTTGGGGTGAAGACCTTATCTTATTTCTTAAAAATTAAGTCAGCTTCCAATAAAGGTTATCAAATGCACTGTAGTGCATTTTTTAATCGTTACATTGGAGGAAAGCAATAGTATATAATACAATAAGCAATAACATTTGGAAATTCCCAGGACCTCACACTAGCTTCTAAAGGTGAAGATACATTACAGGAAAAAACAAAAACAATTAGGAAGTCACAACAAAAAAAAAATGAAAGTTATTGCAATGCATACATGGTTGAAGATGTTTGCACGTGTCTGTATATATATCTTGTCAACATTTAGCACATGTTCTAATCCGCAAGCATGTCTATTTGCATTATGATTTGTGTTCTAGCTTCCTACTAAAAATCTGTTGATTAGATGTGAAACCTTGCATGCAAAAGAATAGTGAAAGCGAAATTAGACAAAGGAATATAAAATATACCTGTTGAAGCTCACCAAAGTATTTTCGAGCAAGTTCAACAGATTCTGGCCTTGCAGTAAGCTCTTTGTGCCTAAAACAACAGTAACATCAACAATATTATTGAACTGTAACTAATTTGTTTTAATTTTCATCTGAAGACTTTATAAATTCAAACAACATGAAAGACATGCTCGCATCTGTAAAGGACTAGATATATCTAAATAGAAAACTAGTTCATACCTGAAGAATATTGGGTCACCAATTGCTTTTAATGAATCTAGACGTTCCTGAAACTCGGTAGCTGAAGCATCTTCACCATCAGTATAAAGCCATTCTTGGACCTAAAAAATAAATATTCTCGAGTCAGGATTTCAATTCAATCAGTGAATTGTATTATGGGTTATGATGAATATTGAATACCCCATCAAGCTTCTCAACAAAGGAATTGCGCTCATCACCAGTAGAAATTTTCTCAAATTCCTCTGCTGTTTCAAGCTGGCATATCCAGAGGAACCATTAATAAGTTAAAAAGGAAGACAACATGAAGTGAAAATCAACAATAATGAAAAAGAAAAAGGAGAAGAAAATGGAAGGATGAGCTTGAATTTCAGAATCAAACAACACAAATTGATAATTGCAAGACCTTTAACACATAAAAGTATATTTATTAACTAGTATGCATACCTTCTCTTTAGTAGAATATATATATCCTTCCAAGTTATTTTTCAGCTCTGCTGTTCTTCTTCGTTCCATGTCCCTTTTGTCCAAAGTTTCTAACTTCCTTTTAGCTTCAGCAAGAGGTTCCTCAGAAAGAGGCATTCCAGGTCCCATCGTCTTCTCAACAACCTTGAAATGATAGAGGATCAAAATCATAGAGAAGAAAGTCAGCATAAAACTTAAGATTTGCAGGCAAAAGCTTTTTGACACATTGCTGAAAAAAATTTTTAGGCTAAAAGTTTGTTCTCACCTTCAATGGGACTCGGAAAGTCCGCTTTTTCAGCTTTTTTTCTGTTCCTTGATCAACAGTACCTGCTTCTCCATCAGTGGAATTGGATGTATTGCCCACCGTACGGTCAGAGGGCAAGTCTCCATTGCTTGCTTCTGAAGCATTCTTAGAATCAGCTTGAACTGATGCATTTAGAGAAGTGGTGTTTGTATTTTCCAGAGTTAGGTTTTTCTTAGGAACTTCAACCCATTCTGATATTTCGATAACAGCATCTGCACGATCTAACTGAAGAATTCCACTTCTACTTAGAGAGAAATGCAGATTTGCCTTTATGGGTGAGGATAAATTCCGAGATGAATACCTAGAAAGAGCAATAAAGAATCGGATATAAAACTGTTGCCAAAGTTTAGAGAATGACTTAAATTAGTTCCAGAGTATTTATCTTTACTTTTCACTTGCATCTGTCAGGCCTGACACAGCATACTGAGCAAAAACAGGAGAGGTAACACCTGGTGGTAACTGATCTTCACTCTCGTATGCCAGTGAAACTTCAAAATTTTTGTTGTGGACAATGGACCTGAACATCTGCAAATAACAAAATCAAGGGAAGCACAAAGTTAAAGTGGAAGCATGAAATATACTTCTCTTACCTCTGCATGGATGATTAGCAGGACAATTTTATTTACCTTACTTGGGAGTTTTTTCATCCTTGGCACAAGTAGTTGTCGGGTGCTCTCATCTTTGACAAGATCAGGCCCATCTAACTCAACCATAAATCCATATGAAGAACCATCAACCATCCCTAGCTTGCGATTCAATTTGATTCCATCACTTAAATTTGCAGCATGGAGTGTTGCACCAAGAACTATGGCTTCATCAGCATCCAGATGTTTGTCCAGCTCACTTCTTCCAAGAAATTCTAGGATCTTAGCCTGGCACGGAGGAAAAGGTAATTAACATAAACATTTAAAGTGAAACCAAATAATTATCACAAGACCAGCTGGAGCAAATGCAAAAATTTCCGACGAAACAAATATCACTATTATATAATGTCTTTCCACACCCACACACGTGCTCACGCACATGCAGGTATACACTAAAACACATACATACATATTATTTGCATTTGTCAACAGAACAAGGTACATGATGAGGAATCTGCAGATACTAAACATTACAGGCTTGAGAACAAAGGCATATCTTTCAAGTGTCTAAAGCTATGACAATGATACATTGATCATATATTTGGAAATGGAAAAGATAGTACCAACCTGCAACTTTGGCACTCTGGTAGCACCACCTATAAGCTCCACAGCGTATATCTCATCCACCTTTAGGCCTGAATCTTTAATCACATCTCTGATAGGTTTAAGAGATCTATCCCACAAATCTTCACAGAGTTCCTCAAATTTCTCACGTGCAATGGAACTCCTTTTGGGAGGAGAAGAAGAAGCAAAAGAAAAAGGACAATAAGTAGTCTCAGATAGACATCTTAACCACATTCAGTTGACCAATTTAATTGTAAGAATAAAATATATAATGACCAGTGAATTCTTCTTCAACCAACATATTAGAAACCGGAACAGGAATTAGATTGAATAGTACATAAACTAACAGACACATATGAAATTGCATTGTAATGGGCAGGAAAACTAATGCATTGAGGACGAACCTGAAATCACGGTCATCATAGAGAGATTCAACAGAGATTGGTACCACTGTGTTGGCACTTAAGATTTCTTTTGTTCGCTTAACATGTTTCTTCAATTTAGCCATGGCCTTGCGAGACTTCCTCACATCAACTCCATTTCCAACTTGCTTGTTAAACTCATCTGCGAAGTACTCAACCAATCGTGACTCCATGTTCTGACCCCCAAGTTCGGAGTCCCATCTCACATCCTTAACCTGGGAGAATATCCAGGCGTCAACAAATGCCCAACAATAAGCAGTAAACAATACATTAAGCTGCTTCCAATGAAGTCAAGCCTACATTTGTTCATAACTATCTTAAAATACAAATGCAACTGAAATCATCACCAAGAAAACTATCTCATTTTAAATAATCACCAAGTGTTACTAAAAGATTGTACCTGAAATTGATTGATGGACACAGTCTTCCCATACTCCTTGGCGTTGTAAGCAGAGTAATAGACAAGAGCAGCGTAGGTACTACTCGAGCCCATATCATAGAATATGACATTCCTTGATCCATTTGAAAAATCCTTATCAATGCCATATTGCAAAGCAGCACCAGAATGTTCATTTATCAGAGAAAGCACATTAATCCCGGCCAATTGCGCAGCCTGAAGCAACCCCCTCCTCTCAGCCTGCCCAAAATACGGTGGCACACTAATCACAAAATCCTTCACAGCCACCTTGGAGTGAAACTCAGCCAAATTCGCGGCATAACTCAGAACCATGGCTAACAATTCCTCCACAGTATAAACATTCCCATTATCATCCGTTTTGAAAGCAACTCCGCCTCTGGAATCCTCCACGAAATCGAAAGGCAAATACATTGAATCAATGTAATCCTTAACGTGTTTGTAGGGTTTCCCAATCATGTCACGGAGCTGAGAATATACTTTATTAGGGTAACGAGCGGTGATTCCAGCAGCCTCTTCGGCAAGAAGTCGGGTTCCGGATTGGAAAGCGACCAAAGCCGGGGATTTGCGTTTCGACATTTCATTGATCGCGATGGAGATTGGGGTTTGGCCTGGTTTGAGATTCACTACCGCAACTTTTACCCATTCCGAACCTAGATCTACGCTCCCAACAGCCGATTCTGAAGGTGTCAAATTTATACACAGCACAGAGAGCAATAACCCTAATATGATTGACCTCATTCCTGATCAGAGAAATGAAGAAGCGAGCTCCTTGTAAACTTATGCCCTGTTAACAGAAAATGAAAAGCTCCACCAAGTGAGTCTTGACTTTAACAAGTCACCATGGAAGTCATGATAAAGAAATAGCTGTTATCTTCTCAAAAGAAAATGGAATTAATGGAGTTAAAGAAAAAAAGCAGTAATGGAAGAGGATAATTAGAGAGAGAATGAGAGAGACCAGTACAGCAGAAATAGCATTATCTGGAAGAGGAGACGAAGAATGGTGCTGGTCTGGTTCTGTTTTTGCGGGTCTTTTAAGTCAGTCGAAGGGGAGTGTCTACGTGGCAATACTGGAACATGATGTAGCGAATAAGATAAAGACAAATGGCAAAAACTACACATGGTGAAATATGAGAACCCCGGAGGTGTTGTGCTTACGTTTCGTAGACGTTTGGTCATAGACTAGAGTATGTCTAAAGAACATTTCAGTGGTCATCCTTGTTTACAAATATAACCTAAAATACTTTACAATATTTATTTCGTATAAACAATTTTTATATATTATAAATTTACTTTTCAATATTTTCAAATTCACAAATATATATTTTTAAATTCACATATTCTTATTTATATGTTGTATATATGTTGTTCATATTTATTTATGTGCCGTGTATATGTATACTATATATTGTATTTACGTTATTTATATATTATATATATGTTGTTTATATTTGTTTGCATATTATTTGTATGTTATCTATATATATATTGTATATATGTTGTTTATATGTTGTATATATACCATATATAAATAACATATAAATAAATATAAACAATGTATAAACAAATTCTAAAGAAATTTTAAAAAAGTCTGAAATATAAACAGACTTTAGAAAAAAATTAAACAAGTTTCAGACAAATTCGTAAAATGTAATTTAGAAAATTTTGTCGACATGGGCGTAATTTCGAAAAATTTGCCAAAATATTGAAAATTGGCTTAGTGAACCAATAGTATTAATTTTTGGTATTGGTGCTTATGTAAACGCCCCAATCTTTTTCTTAGCTTTCCCTATTAATGTGACATGGGTCGAGATCTATAAAGGCTAGTAAGACCCACAAAGGTTTAACATGACAAAAGTCCAAAATTCAATAGGCTTATCTTGTAGAAATTCAACATTTAGTAGACATGTTCAACGTGACTCATTCAAACATTACAGAATCAAGGAGACAATCAAGAAATCATCTCTTTAAAACTCAAAACATATGAAAATCTCTCATTGAAATCATGTCCCCTGTAAATAGATGTTATTGCTTTCAAATAGAGGTACATTTTCATTGTTTAAGACTATCCAAAACTTTTCTAAAATAATCTATTAACTTAAGCGTTGGAGTGACATTGGGAGATCAACCATCGACTTCTGACTTTATTTATTTTGCAGGATACACATGCATTCCAACCTTGAAAACTTTTTGACTTCATTGTTGTTCAAGCCAACAAAAACCTATAAATGAAAAAAATATATATATTGTGAAAGGATGTAATCTAAGCTTTTGCCACTTGAGCTCTTTATATTTATCTCTGGTTGAAAATATCTACAGCCATGTTAGTTATACTCTAAGGCCCAATGACATTGTAATCTATTTAATTAAATAAAATGAGGTATTATTTTATCTAATTATTATTCTTGTGCATAATTAACTTGATAAAATGTCCATGAATGGTTATTCTACTTAAGTTAAATCAAATACGTGATTTGATAGTAGAACCTTAAGACTCAAAATAATAACATTCTAAATTGTCCCTAGTCGATTGTTATCATAGGAGTGATAACAAACTAAGACTAGTATGTGCTCTGTGAGATGACCGTGTTCTACAAGGTCATGGGATATAGAGATATCAATCAGAGGCATAAATATATGTTAGGGAACATTGTATTGGATCGATCCATTCATGAGAATACTACATGGTAATATGTCATAAGTAGTTCTCATGC
This sequence comes from Flueggea neowawraea, assembly GCA_948243855.1. Classification (NCBI taxonomy): domain Eukaryota; kingdom Viridiplantae; phylum Streptophyta; class Magnoliopsida; order Malpighiales; family Phyllanthaceae; genus Flueggea; species Flueggea neowawraea. The sequence goes on along the minus strand of CAODLS011704580.1, from coordinate 885 downwards.
AATGCTTATAATGGAAATCCTTAGACCTAAAATCGCTATGGATTCTAGGTGAGGATTAGTATACTTTGACAATTTGCCTAAAACCTTATGTAACTAGGGGCAAGTATGGACTTGATTCGGTATGATATGAATCATGCTAGAAACATGAGTGAAGTGAAGGGATTACCACTCTCTCATAAGAGAGAGAAGATATCACCATCCACTTGATAAATGACACTGAGTAATGCATGTCGATGCCCAAATGAAATGATAAAAAAGTTACCATTTATTTGATTGGGTCAATGTCATTTAGAAATCAAGAAATTTTTTAGCAACAAATGAGGGTGACATGTTCCATGCCTCATGCTAATCATGATATCAAAAGGCAAATGATTGTATAAGGTTGCAATTAGGTTTGTTGGCTCCAGTCAACATTCATTCAATTTGAGTAGTCACTACGTCTTGCTAGAGGCCCCTTGTGATTTATGAGTATTAATGTATATTAGACTCATTGCCAATATTGAATGAACCTACGGGATTGCACACAAAAGATCTGAACTGAGTTTTATCTTTCTTCTTGCAATTAGGTCAAATGTTGACTTAAGGTGTATAAGTGAATTTCGGCTATGGTTAGTATGGGTTAATTATATGATAATTCAGCCCATTACATGTTTAATTAATTAATCATGGATTAATTGATTTAATAAATGTCCATATAGTGTAAGGAAATTAAGCTCAATGGCCATATCTTAAAAGTTAGGAGCCTTTCCCTTTAAAGTAGCAATTAGACTTCCTAATCCAAAAGGAGTGTGTGGCCGGCCATGACATGATTTATTAGGATTTTTGGAGATATCCTAACCCTAATATCATCACCCTAACACTACATAAAGGCCTAAGATGTGATGC
>CAODLS011704534.1:0-10030 GCA_948243855.1 Flueggea neowawraea | reverse complement strand
TATCGACATGTCCACATTTTGCTCGTCTTTTCCTACTCCGTTAGTCCGTTTTCTTTGTATGTCATTTTAATTGATTTTACGAAAAATCGAACCTTTAATTTTTTTTTAATATTAGGGTTAGATTCCTTTTTTAAAGTTTGTTTCAAGAGGCGTTCAATATTTAGCCTATAGAATTAAACATGTTTTTTTTTTAAAATCATGTCATTATATTTACTTTTTATTATTTAAAAAGATAGTATTCATTACATATTATCTGTTGCTTAATCATTTCATTCTGTTTTCATGGATAACCAAACAACGACTTTTGATATAGAGTGGGTTTCACCAACCACTACGCTAGTAAGTGCTCTCTATTCCCACTAATTTCTCTTCGGCTACGATATATAATAGTTGATCCAAGGAAAATTTCTCCGACTTTTGTCATGTTTCTTAACTCCTTAAATATTAATTTCCAATTATTTAGATGTGGCTTTGTAGAACTAGATTGATCTTGCTCAAGTAAGAACTTTTTGTCTTTTCATGCAATCTTTGCCTTTTAAAAAACGACCCTATTATGAGACGGACACTATAGTATGGTTTTCAGATCATGAGCTATGGGTCTCAGATCCTGATCTAACGATGATTTTAGGGTTAGTTTATGCATGGAATGAATTAGTTGGTCTGCATGACTTGGGTTTAGGCTTTGTTTTCCTAGGATTTTATTTGCGTATGCCATGTGTCATCTGGTCATAGGGTGCACACATGGTGGAAATCTTTCCCTTGCCTAGACTAACACCTGTCATAATCCCATTGGAGAGTATATAAAACCATAAATTTGTTTTCCAAAAATATAATTAATTTAAAAATTAAAAATTAAATTATATTCAAATAAATTGAAAATTTACTACATAGAAATTAAACTATTACGAATATGTTACTCGTAATAATAAAATACATAAAATATAATTAACAATAAACTAATTTTCATTAATAAAATAAATAAAATATAATTAATAATAAACTATTTTTCATCATGATTCTATTCGAAATAATTCTAAATATACTCGACCAAGTCTGAACGAAGACGATGATGCGTCTCTTGATCACGTAGTTCCTCATTTCGTTGTATGTCAAAATTCTCCGCGCATCCGTGGGTTATAGGAACCGCAGCTTCTGGGACATTGTCGGCCCAATTGGTGTTTGTTTCTCCCTCATTCTCTATAATCATATTATGTAATATGATACAAGTGTACATAATATCTTTTAAATTCTTTTTGTGCCAAAATCGAGCAAGCTCATGTATAATTGCCCACCATAATTGTAGCACATCAAAGGCTCGTTCGACGTCCTTTCTCGCAACTTCTTGCGTTTGATTGAACTTAACTCTCTTCGGATTTTTTGGATAAGAAAATTTTTTCACAAATGTCGACCACTCTGGATATATTCCATCAGCAAGATAGTATCCCTTTGAATATGTTGTGTCGTTAACGACGAAATGAACATCCGGAGCAAAATCGTTCAGCACATCATTGAATAATAGTGATTGGTTTAGAACATTTATGACATTATTAGAACCAACAACTCTGAAGAACGCATGCCATATCCACAAATATGCCGAAGCAACTGCTTCCAACATAATTGTCGGCACCCCTTGGTCACCTCGTGTGAATTGACCTTTCCATGCGACTGGACAGTTTTTCCACTCCTAATGCATGCAATCTATGCTTCTAAGCATACTGGTAAAGCCATGACATTGTGAATGTAATTGAAGCAAACGTTGGATGTCCTCATTGTTAGGTCTTTTTAGATACTGTGGACCGAAAATTTCAATCACACATTGACTAAAATTAAATAAGCACGGCATGGAGGTGGTCTCACCGATCCTTATATACTCATCAAAGAGGTACGTCGGTGCTCCGTATGCCAATTGTTATATTGCAGCCATGCATTTCTGGTGTGGAGAAACACCCTTTCTTCCAGTGACATCGAACCTCCATTAGAAATATTTTGAATGATTCTAAAAAGTGTCGACAATCTGTAAAAATAATCATTTTGTCATTCGAAATCTTTGACAGAACATTTCTTTAGAATATACTGGATTGTTAAAAAAAATAGTCATTGAAAAGGTGTTGATGTCCAGCTTCACTATCTCTTTCTATGTATCGTCGACGTGCGTTTGAAGCCTCATTTTTTTGATGACTTCGCTTTTGTTCTATGATCATCGACTCCATTTGGTCGTCGAAATCATCGAGCAATAATTCAATTTAAATAAAATTTGTCATAAAGTTGTTGGACCATCTGTGATCAACATTAGTTCCTTTTATGTTTTGATAATGTACAAGAGGTTTTGATGATGAGTAAAATGTTTGACTTTAATAGAAACATGTTAGAAAGCTCGAAATCACAAAACAGGCTATTAAAGCAGTTAATGTATGTTACAATGAGTATAACGTACATCATAGTGGGACACAACGTACGTTATTGTATTCAATGTACGTCAGAAACAGGTGAATTGCAAGCAGAGGCTACTGGATGACATGGGAGAAAAATATAATGTACGTTATATAATGACAGCGTACGTTATTTGGAGGTGTGACATGAACAATGTACGGCTTAGACATGAAACGTACGTAATCTAGTTTAGCAGCATGATCAACGTACATCTTGTAATGGCAATATACGCTAACTGGGTCACAGAAAGCTGCAGAATCATTAATTGCACTCCAACGGCTATATTCTTTAGGGCAATAGTCATATGGCATGAGAATGCTATAAATACATCAAGAGAATGCCAAAATCGTGTTGAACGACATTAGAAATCATTGTGCCAAAACTCCAATCAAATTCAACTATTTAGAGCACCAAATCAAGCTAGAGATCAAAGTTCAAGCATCAATCTCATATATTCAACTCTAGCATAGAGCTTCAAAATTTGTATTCAGATTACAAACACTTTGCAAGTGTGAGAAATGTTTGTTGTAATCCTATAGAAAACAACATTGTAGAGTTTTGTTGTGAACCTAAGGAAAACAACATTATGTAGGCCTTGGAGATATTGAGCCGAGAATCAACCTCTTGTATTGGCTTTGTTGGATTGAGTAGGAATCAATCATCATTATAGTGAAAATCCTAAGTGGTGAGATTTAGGTAGTGGATGTAGACAAGGTTGTCCGAATCACTCTAAATTCTCGGTATTGACTTCTCTCTTTCATTTCAAGTTGCTTTCGCTATCCAAAGCATAGACCAAAAATTCTCCAACAAAAGTTAACCAATTGGTCATCCATTTTGCTAGAATTTTGTTAAGTGGTGTTCAATGGTGCATTTGTTTCTTCATTGGTCCCCTATATATATACACACACACATACACACAAAAATGCATAACGTCTAGATTATAATAGCTAGTTTTTACAACGGCTACTTTTTAACGGCTAGTAATTGAAAAATGAAAATGTAATAAATTAAAATTGTAATAATCATGATTTGCAAGTTTTGGGGTCTCAGATTTGTTCGGGAAGTGTTGGAGTTTGGACTTCTAAGTTGGAGATATGTTAGAAGGGAGAATTTTTGCATGAAATGCATCCAAGGGGTCGTCTACGTGCGTTAGAGGATAGCTACACAAGCAGATCATCAAGAAAAAATGATTTGGAGCTGCTGGAATCCGCCTACGTATGTCAGTGTCACCCTACGCATGTAGAAGGTCTGTTGCATGCGTAGAACGTTTCCTACGCATGTTGACCTTAGATCTGAAATTTATGAGTTTCAGATATGCACATCTAAACGCATTGTGGGATCATCTATGCATGTAGGACTTCTGCTACGTATATAGATGAATTATTAAGCACGTAGATGTGCCCAGAATAGACTTTTTTCAAGTGAAATGCTGCGTTTTGGCGATTGGGTCTATAAATACCCCCGGTCCAACTCCCTTTGGCATTCACTCAATTTCTTCACTCCTCTCACTCTCAAATTCATCTCTCAACGTCTTTCATTACCACTCTTTGATTCATTGACACTTCTTGAGGTAAAATGAAAATGCTAATCTTTTCTTATCTTCATTTTATACAAGATTTGTTCATCTATAGGACATTAGTGGCATTCGAAAAGTAAAATAATATTATGAAAATTAAATTAAAAACAAACAAATTACAACATAAATTAAATTCACAATAAAATATCTATTCTACGCTCCATTTAGCTCTAATTTTGGCGCACATCTTCTCATGAATGGAAAGTTGAGTTGCATACATGTTACTAGTGTCCTTCATAATTATTTCATAATCTTTATAGGACATTAATTCTTCTGTCATTTCCACACATTCTTTTTCCACGAGTTTTTTTCATCTTTGTTTGCCGTCAATTTTTCCACGACATCTTCCGAAAGCCATGACACACTTAACCCACTCTCATTTGTTTTTCCCTTTCTCTTTGTCGTCACTTTTGATTTGGATGCCTTTTGACCCATTAGACGAACTTCATCATTTGCATTGGACGAATTGGTGTATGCTCCGCTTTCATTATTTTTGGTTCTTTTCAATGCTAGTGGAAGCTGAAAGTTCCACTTCGGCTCATCTTTCAAAAGCGCCCAAACGTCCTAGTGAGTGAAATATTTTTTCCTACTTTGAAAATACAATTCACGCGCATGTTCCTTCAACTGGTCGTCGGTCTATGGCCTTCATTTTCTATGGCGCAACATCTCCTCAATGTGCATTGAAATATTCAGTAATTCTTTTCCAAAAAGCTTTCTCACTTTGGCCATTACCCACAATACTGTCATTTGAAATGGTTATCCATGATCATATAAGCCTTTGATCATCTTCCATGCTCCACGGAAGACATTTATCCACATTTTCTTCGTCTATATTTTGCTCATTCGCAACGTTTGGTGGATAAGAATCATGATTGCCTGGTGGTGTTGAAAAGGAAGGCATTTGAGAATTGGACAATGAATTCGGATTATTTGTTCTAGAACCAATATCCGAATTATTAAAACTATTTGAAATATTTAGGTGGGGAAATGTATACCCAAAATTTTGTATTTGGGAAAATTTTGGTGGAAAGAAATTGCATGGTTGATTTTAGGAAACATTTGGTGGGAAAAATTGGTATAATGACATCAGAGCATTTTGCAAATTTGGTGGAAAAAAATTGAATGGTTGGTTTTGAGAGGGTGCCAGTTATTTGAATTGGATTCATTGAAATTTCTAGAATTGGGATCCTTTTTTGTGATAGAAGAAGAGAATTGAAAATTGATGACAGATGGAGTGAGAAGTAAAGATGAAATGAAGATAGAGTGTTAAATAAATGAGGTATTTATAGAAAAAACAAAGAAATTGAATTGTTGATTTTGGGAGGGTGCCAGTTATTTGAATTGGATTCATTGAAATTTCTAGAAATTGGGATCCATTTTCTTTTTTGTCATAGAAGAAGAGAATTGAAAGCTAAGGACAGATGGAATGAGAAGTAGAGATGACATGAAGATAGAATGTTAAATAATGAGGTATTTACAACAAAATGAGACAAAAAAATGGCCCGTTGTAATTTACAACGGTCATGTGACCATTGATAAACAACGACCCAAGTCAAAATTTAAAAAAATATTTTTTGTCTACTGGCGGGGCCCACTAACATAGGCCTCGTTGTGTGGCGGACTATTGCAGGTCAGTCCGCCCCACATTTTCTCATTTTTATTAGTTTCCCACAATAGGGAACTAATGAAAAAGGGGGACCAATGGATTTCATTGGTCCCCTGATAATGATACCCTTATTGTCAAGCTCATCGAGGTGCTATTATTCAACAAGGAGGTGACATGTGGAGCGTGGTCTTAGAGTGGCAAAAGCTACTCAATAGTCAAATTCAATTTCCATCTGAGTGAGTTTTGTATAGCCGATTAAAAAGGATTAGTGCATATGTCGGGTAGCCTAAGAAAGATAATAGTGAGACCTATCTATGAGATTGAGTGGTCCCAGTTTATCTTGTGGGCTTGGATCCCAGTGGGTCTGGGTCAAACCCCACATCAGGCCTGTACGAAGTTTCATAAATGAAAGTTGAATTGGGTTAAAAAATTGCAAGCCTGAATTAAAGGAGGAAGTTACACATAATGCCATTTTTAAGTTTCAAAATTGCAATCATAACAAATGATTTGTGAAACTATTTGTAAAAATACACCCTCAGTTTTAGAAATTTCTCCTCCCTCTCTCTATAATTTCTCATTCCTCTCTCTCTCTCTCTCTCTCTTCCTTCTTTTTGTTTCTATCAATTTGTCAATTCTCTCTCTCTCTCTCTCTCTATATATATATATATATGTGTGTTTACACTTCTGCTCAACATCAACCTCGAAGCATTTCAACTCCTTCACTAGCTCATTCATCTTTGGAGACAATGCGATATCATGACTGATGCAATCTTCTCGTTATGTCGATATCACCAGAACTAACACCAACAACAACAATGGAAAACCCTCCATCAACTATGAACGTTGATGAAAGATGAACAAATGAATGAACATTGTTGATACCACGAGAACTAACATTTGCGAATGAACAAAATCATGCTTCGTTTCCTTCTCTCTTGAACAAACGACAACAATGACGCTAACCTCCATGTGTTGCTTAGATTGATGGTGCTAACCTGTAACATTCTTGGAGAAAAGTATAATTTGGTCAAGTCTAGTACGGGACCAAGTGGTGACATTAACAAACGTAATGACCAAAACATAATTTTTAAAAATTTCAGGGATTGAAACAACATGTTTGCCAACACATACTTGTAAAACATATTTTCTCTCTCCTGGATCCATTTTCACTCATAGCCTCCTTTTTCCTTTCTTCATTTTCTGGTTTCTTTGACTTTTTTGCTTATTTCTCCATTTTCTTGGTTTTATTTACCATTTCTTTCACTATTTCCACATCTTGAGCAACCTATCCACACTAGGGTTTACATGTATTGTTGTTTTGGAGCAAAAAGAAAGGATTTAGAGTTGGGTGGTCATGAAATCCGAAATTTTAAGAATTTTTAGTCTAGATTGCTTAATTTAAGATTTTCACTTGAAGAATTAGAGTATTGACATATTGTTTTGTTGTGAGTACTGATTTGGTAGATTAATTTTGGAATTTTGGTGGTTAGGGTTAGAAAATTTAGAGATAGATATTCATCCAAATTTAGTAAAATTCAAGTAAATGTCTAAGTTATTTTAAGAGTGTTAAGGTGCTATTAATCTTATTGGAACATAAGAATTCTAGGAATTTCTTGCATGCATGTTGTAGTTAGTTTAATTCTTAAATTTGTGGTTTGGAGAATTGCTTAGAGAAATTATTATGTTAATTGGATTATAATTATTGTATTGGTGTTAAGAGAATTAAATGGAAACAAGGAAAATATAATTTCAATGACTAGATTATAAACTCAAGAATAAAGTATCGATGTGGGAGAAAGAAGAAAATTTGAGAGGCTCGTTAATTTAATAAATTGAGTTAAGAAAATGGCTTTGGAGGATATTCATTATTTTGTAGAAATTGAGTAAATTCGAAATTTGTAATCAATAAGAGTTAAGTCATAAAAATAAGAAAGGATAGTATTTCATTATGTAATAAATTTGGTTATGCATTCTTGGGATGGGGAAATGCATGAATTGTATTTGTAAATGATTTGATTTTGACTTAAATATATAATTTATTGTATTAGATTCCGGAGAGCGTATCGAGCCCGATTGTCGTTAGCTTGGAACGCGTGGAATATTGATGAGTAACTTGTGTACATTCCTTCTTGTTTGCTTATTATTTTGTTGATTGGATTTAGCCAACGTTTTAAGATGATTTAAGTGCAGTTTTGAAACTTATAAGTATTTCAAGTTCGTCAAGTAATTTGGTTTTCGAATATTAGTTTTAGTTTATAAGAAATTTTCTGATTTATTAAAAGGATTTTCAAATGAGAAAAGTACCAAGAATTATTGTGATTTGAAATTTGGTTTTCGGATAACAAAACATCATTTATGCTTTTAGCATGTATGTATACAGGGCATATTATGCGACTTCGTTTTCGATATTCGCTCCAGCCAATAAGAGAGGTATATGCTGGATTGTTCCATTAGCAGGAGAGGTGATTGCTAGAAGTCTCCACTAGCGAGAGAGGTGCCGCTAGTACTGTTTGATTAATTTGTGTGATTTGTTTTCAGTCACTATGTATTTAAAATTATGAATGCGTATTCAAGATGCTAATTTGAGAAATTGATTTCGTATTTATGGTTAAACAAGTTTATGTTTTGAGAATTCGTTTTATTGAATTATGGTGTATTTAATATTGAGTTAAAGGATTATGTTTTCAGTTTAGAAAAAAAAAAACCATTTGTAAGATTATACCTTATTTATTTATTTACTTATTTGTCAATTAAAAATCGTCATTAAAACTTTATGGTTTTTGGTCGAGAAGAAGTTAGTAACCATTTTTGTAACAAACAGTGTTTTCTTTATAACTAAATCAAATTTTGGTATTAAATTATATATGCCTAGTATCTTTTTGTGTATGTTTGTTACTCATTAAGCTTAAGGCTCACATGCAACCCCCCATCCCCCTCCCATTTTTAGTTGCAGGTCGGTTGGTTTTGAGAGTTCTTTTCTCATTTTGTAGAACACTCATTCATGCTTATATTATTCTATTTTGTCTATGTAAATTCTATAAAACTTGCATTATAATTCTAGTTCTTTGTATGGTAACTTATAATGTCTAGTTGGTAGGATTGACTTATATGAGATTGTTGAACTGAACTGGTTTGAAGATTTGGTTGATTGACGATAGATTATTATGATGAATTGTTGGATATTTATATTGATTGATGGCAAGAAGAGGTTTATAATACAGGGAAAACTCTACCGAAATTTCAGTAGAAATAATATGACTTATATTAAGGTTATCATATACTTATTGGAGTAATTATTCTTTTGAAGAAAAGTTTATTAAGGTTAATTTGTGAAGTTATCCAAGGCGTTCGAGTTTCGAGGCGGGCCCCGCTTGATGTATGCTAAAAATGCATATATATTAAGCAAAGGTTTCTAGCATTTTCATCCTTCAATTAAGTGTTTATTGTTGAATTTATAAAGTTTCTCGTGTTTTGTAGGTGTTAATGAATTTGCATGAAGTCAAATTGAAAATGAGAGAAATGGCACAAAGGTTAAATGATTCAAGAGTGCAAAGGAAGTTGGAATGAATGAGGAGCGAAAGGTGTTCAATCCAGAGTCACTAAGTCATGCACAAGCTTAAGGAGTCAGTGGCCAATCACGGTCATGAACAATGATCGTGTTTGAGGCCATGAACACCTTGAGGAAACCAATCAAATTTGGCTCACGACCATGGTTCATGACCGTGATGGTGGGTGTGAAACACTCACGGTCACCATTCATGACCGTGAGATGAAGACCCTGAGCAACGCATGCATCCTTCAAAAAAATCAGTAGCTCATCATGGTCATGATGCCGACCATGATGGCTTCACAGTCATGGATTATGACCGTGATGGCATAACTGTGAACACCAAGTTTTACCTCCTTTCCATCCAAAATTGGCTCACAGTCATGAGCAAAGTCAATCACGGTCGTGACTCCAACCACAATCATGGCTCATGACCGTAAGGATGCCCGTGATGACACTTTGGAGAGAGAAAATGTGACGAAAAAGGGCACAACTTGTGGGGACCAAAGCATATTCAAATGGAATTTTTGGAAGGATGATGTTAGAGTTTGTAGGGGGACCTAAAGGACTATAAATATGTCTCTTCCACTCCATTGTTAGCATCCTTGGACTTGCAAATTAAAGAAGAGAATCATTCTTTACCAATTTCCAAGGAGATTCAAGGCATAGAAGATGAAAGAGAATGGGATTTGAAGGAGGCTTTCATCACCCATTGAGAGAAGCTTATTTCTTTCCTTTTATATTCTTTTTCTTTGTTTAGAATCATGTTTAGGTTTTATTTTTATTGCTCTATGTTTAGTTTTGTAAATATGCTAACTTAGATTTTTTGTGTTAGGGTTTAGAAATATAAACCTTGGATTGATGTTGCCTT
>CAODLS011704342.1:0-11797 GCA_948243855.1 Flueggea neowawraea | reverse complement strand
AGTAAATTCATTCAAACTCATGTTATGTTTGTTTTTCAGCCCTTATAGTGCTACAATTCTCTTGTCGAACTCGCAACAAAAGAAGCTGACTGTCAAAGCTGATCTTATTTTTGAAGAATACAGTTAAGATCCTTTCCTGTTGTTCACATTTATTCTTCGAATTTGTGAAGTTCCATGATGTATCATTTATTTGATGTTCCTGCAGTTGGTCTTGATTCCCACCAAACACTTCATTTAGCAAACTACAGCTCTCACATAAATCAGAACCGCGGATATAAGAAGCCCTCCTTTTTGCCTCCACTAGAAGAAATTTTTGTCATAGAAGATGAAAATGAAACAGCCCCTTCTGCTTCATCCAAAAAGTTCGACAAAGTAGTAAAATCTAAAACCAAATGCGATTCAATGTGAGTGTTTCTTCCTCCAATAATACATCATTCTGCTCTTACCACCATAATTTTCATCTGCTAGATATCATTGGATCTTGTCATATTTGAGGTTACGTTATACTGTTTTTGATACCAGGCCAAGTTTCAAACTCATAGATGAAGATTCCGAAGAAGAAGGTATAACTTTAACAAAATTGAAAAATTTATTTCTTTATGTTACATGCGTTGAGATTAATTTTCCATTGAAATTCCAAAGTTGAGGTCGAGACAAAGAAAGATAATGCAATTCCATCAGAGCAAACAATATTTGACCACATACGTGAAAAGGCCAAGAAATTTCCTGTCTTGGCTGCTTCGCACAACCACCATTATTTATCATCTGTGGCCTGGCCTCTCACAACAAAAAGATCGTCTGGAGGACCTTGAAATTTGTAGTGAGCCGGATGTTACTATAGAAGAGCTCCTTCAAAATTCAGAACCTGAAGATGGAGAAGAAAACAATGGTGACGGTATCAACAAGTATTCAGCTCCACAGCATCACACTAGTGCTGAAAATTTGTGTACAATAAATTCTGTCACAGGTGCATTTCTCTTCTTTTCTCTTTGTCTTCCCTTCGTCTCTTGCCGTGTTTCTTTCTTTTCAATGCCTAGTTGTTTGAAGGTGAGCGATCTTCTGAATATGAAAAAAAGACACTGCATAGTTTAACCAAAGAAACAATCTTTGCTGACATCCGGAGAAAAGCTGAGAACTTTCCAGCAGTATCAAGGACCATCCAATCTGAGTCTCCTGTCTGGAAACTGGACTGCCTCAATGAGAATCAACCTGATTTCTACACAACTGCATCTGACATAGTGCACAATACAAATTCTGACAAGTTCACAAGTGATTGGATAACCATTTCGGAACTGGAACCTGGTGGAACACACAACAGTTTAAGTAGTTTCACTCCGAAAGTTTCAGGCAACAGCAACAACGGTCTGTCTTCAATTCAAATGCTATCTTATGACATTTCCTTGGTGAAGGACAAGACTCGATCAGCAGAGTCAAGAAGCTCCATGGAGAATGCCAGGAAGCAGCAGTTTTCTCTAGGCGGATCGAAACGGCAGCGTTGCTCGTTGGCAATGGCAGAAAACAGGAAGGAAGCAGATCCATTTATGGGTTTCAAGAGTGTGTTTTCATTTCTCTGATTCTTGACCGTACTTCAGGGTTGCAGATGAGTTGGCAGCCACAAAAATGTAAGAAATATGTGGTAGATATTTTGTCATAAGCGTAATCTGAAACTGTGTGGTGTTTTTATTTCGCATCGTAGTCTGATGAATTGACTCGTGTTCTTCAGGGGACAGCATCAATTGCCATTGTTGAATACTACCTAGGACAGGGCATCATTTCTGTGTGAGTTCACAACTTGCATTTACTGTGAAAGCTCTTATATCATCATCATACAATATTCTTATAGAATAAACCTCTTATATCTCTAATGCTCTCTTTAAATTTACAATATTCTTTATTATAAGAAGTTATTAGAAAAAAATGAAGTTCAACTCACTCTTTATGTCACTGTAAAATTAAAATAAAGAGTGAATTTTATTAGCTATTTTTAGGGAGTGCATGTTGACTCTTTATTTTACTGGCAAACGAAAAGGTATCACAAAAAGAAATGAATGACAGACAGTTGTCGAAACAAATTCATATTAACGTGGGTATGCACACTGCTTTTCAATGGAATCATGGAAAAATAGGAAAATTTTAACTTACGCAAAATTTTTGCAGAAAAATATGACTCTTTTTCACTGGCTACATATCATTCAAACCAATTCGCTCAAAAGCTACTAAAAGTTCTTGAACTAATAAGAAAGGTGAATATTTTCCATCATAGTATAGAAGCCATGTTCATCAAGAGAAATGAATTTCTGCATGTAAAATGTTCTAAATAATCCAGAATGCAGCATAAAAATTGAAATTCTCAATGTCTCCCTCTAATCTTTGATTTGAGAAGAAATTTGCTATGCTTTAATTTTTTTGAAATGTAAAATAGCCACCATATAATTAAGTTAGGCTACTTTAAATCATTATCAACAACAAACTCTAGATTGATGAAACTGCCTATTGAGAAATCTTGGTCAATCCATCTGCAGAAGTAGAAAAAAGCATTCAAGTATTTTAAAACAGCATGCCACTAAGGAGAAATTCCAGTGAATATCTAATCTGGTGAGAAATTACCTCAACTGCAGATGGGAACAATCATTCCTCCAACGATACTGAGGCTGATAAGATACCCATTAGACCCAGGTATATCCTCTTGAATTTTAGATCCATAGGCAGAAATTGAATAACAGAGAAGATAATAGCCAGTATATATCAGATCTTCCAGTACCAATCGCATAGCTGCAGGAATTGTCAGCAAACCAATTGAAAACGTATATTGTGAACACATTTCTCTTAATTGACCAATTAAAATATATCCGAAGAACATAAATATCACATAATTATTCATCTAAACTGTATTATCATGCAAAGCTAAGAACCAGCATTAATACCGTGCAATGTCTTTTTGGAGAGTTGCGCACTGATAATTTTAGTTAAGTTTCTCTGCTGAAATCAAACCTGTGTCGACGAGGAGATTTTTTTCTTGACTTGCGCATTGAAATTGTTGGAAGCAAATTTAGATATTCATGGTAGTTTTCAACGCTTAAGAGTAAGTTCATTACCACTGAAACTGTAAAATCATCTGGAGAAACATTTCTCTCTTTCATTTTGTGAAGAAGCTCGAATACTTTTGAAATTTTATTACTTCGGTTGAACGCGTGCATCAATGTATTAAATGTGACAACATCTGTCACACAACCTTTTTTCTCCATTTCTAACATGAGCTCATTGGCCTTTTCCAATTGACCTATCTCACATAATCCACGCATAAGAATAGTATATGTTACAATACTTGGCTCCAACTCTTCACCACAAAATCTGTAGAACAATTTCCATGCAAGTTCAAACTTCCCTGCCTTACAGAGACCATCAATGAAGGAGTTGAAGATTTCAACATTGATTAACTTCTGATTTCTTAACCTGTGAAAGAAGTCCGATGCCTCTGGAACACAATTATTCCTACAAAGCCCATTGAGATAGACAGCATAAATCGTGGAATCTATCATAATATCATAAAGTTGCATTGCACCAAACAGCTTTCTTGCTTCTCTAACCTTACTCACCTGGAGAAGACCACTTAGTAGAGTGTTACAAGTGACAATATCAGGTCTAATTTCATTCTGAATCATTTCCTCGTAAAGATTTAAAGCTTCCACTATTCTTTTGTTCTTACAATACCCATTCATTAATACATTACAGCTGACCACGTTAAGTTGACATCTCTTCCTCCGCAAGGACACAGAAAGCTCCCTCCCCTTATCAATTGAACCCACCAAACATAACCCGTTCATCAGTGTGTTGTACGTGACAGTGTTAGGCTCCACGCCTTTTTGATCCATGAGGTCATAAAGTTCATTTGCCTCTTCCATCTTTCCCTCCTTGCAGCACGCATCTATTAGTGTACTGAATGTTACCACATCATGCCGTATACCTTGATTGGACATCTCAAAAAACTAACCCTTAGCCCCCTCCCATTCACCCACAAAACATAAACCGCAAAGGAGTTTGTTATATGCAAAAATATTAGGAGAAATTCCTCTTTCCTTCATCTCAACAAAAATTTGTGTCGCCTTTTCTATTAAACCGTCCTTGCAAAGACCGTTGATGATGATATTATAACCAACTACATGAGGCTTGCAATTAATACCGAATTCACTTTTCTCTTGCACCATTTCTTCATGCAGCCTAAGAGCAATATCCATATTTCCGCTTCGACACAGCCCATTAATCAAAGTACTATAAGTAACAACATTAGGTGAACAACCAACCGAACCCATAGTCTTAAATAACCTAATTGCCTCATTAATCTTATCCATCCTACTCAACCCCCTAATCAAAGTAGAAAAAGTCACGACTTTCGGCTTATATCCACTTCTATAAATACAACCCATAATTACAAAACCAACAAAGACTCTCTCCTCCATCTTCCCCTGTTTGCAAAGTGCATCTATTAGCGCACTGAATGTTACCACGTTAGGTCGTACATCTCGATCAAACATCTCCGAAAAACAACCTTTACCTTCCTCCCACTCACCCGCAAAACAAAGGCCACGTATGAGCAAGTTATATGTGATAACGTCGGGCAAAATTCAACTTTCCTTCATTTCAACAAAAAGCTGTTTTGCCTTATCTATTGACTCATCCTTGCAAAGGCCATCAATTATTGTATTTCAGCTACCTACATCAGGCTTGCACTTGATACCAAATTCACTATTCTCTTTCACCATTTCTTCGTGCAAATTGAGGGCAATATTTGCATTCCCCGTTCGACATAACCCATTAATCAAAGTATTATAAGTAAAGACATTAGCTTGACAACCAATTACATGCATTTTCTTAAACAATGTAACTGCCTCATTGATCTTATACTCCATGCACAACCCTTTCACCAAAGTAGTAAAAGTCACTACGTTTGGCCTCTAGGCCCGCCTAAAAACACAACCCAGAATCACATACCTCCAGGCCCGCTTCGACACAGCCCATTAATGTATTAAATACTACAAGAAAACCGGGATCACCAATAAGTACATCATTTAGATCTTAAATAATACTCTCTAACATCTTCTTCTCGTATTAAATACAAAAGGTCATACGATGAATATCCCATACTAAATACCACAATAGCTTCCATTAAAGACGAGACATCGACAAAGTTAAACTCTATTTGATCCATAAATCCAACTATGGTCAGTGACAGGAGAACTGAAGGAGAGACCAAAAACACTAAGAGTAGAACTTTATTATAAGAGAAAAGACTACGTAAACACCAAATATCTGCTGTTTAACTTTTGAACTCTAACAATTCTTTCCAATTAATGATAAAACAATGTTTTCCAATTAACAAAAATGTACTGTCTTTTGTAACAATAATGGATGTTTAAAGAGAAAACATTCATTCGAAAGAAAGATAAGAACAAGAGTAGCACCTTGTCTGCTTTTACAAAATTAATGGCACCACCATTGGGCCGCTTGTGTTTAGAATATTAATGTATTAAATTCTACAAGAAATCTGAGATCACTAATAAGCTTATAGCTTGTTGATTTTAGTCGTATGTAACACAAAAGACTGAAAGTTTGAAATCAGTTCAGATAATTTTTGAATTCAACCACTGCAATTGGAGAGGCCTTGGATAGTAACAACTTCTGAGTAATTCCAATTTCCAAGTAATTTGAACAACTCCTCTGGTTGAACAAATGTCCAGGATTTGTTGAGACTATGTGCAGGCCCTGCATGGATGTTCATCTTCTGCAATACCTTTGCATTCACCAACAAAAATTGCACTAGTTCAACCATAATTTACTCCAAACTCGAACATGATCCAGTAATAAATCCTACAATAATTGACAGTACTCGTTTCTGATTTCCAGTAATTCTCTTGTGCTAAGTGATCATTCTCAGAAACACCTACAAGCTCGAACTGAAAAGCCACAATAATGTTGGCCTATTTTGCAACTGTTTAGTAGTACGTAGTACTAGCATTGTCCCTGTGCAATACACAGATTAATTTAATAAGATAGTTAATTTTTTTTCATATTGAAATATAATGAAGAAAATTAATTTTATTAATTGTTTACAATTATTTTTGACAAAAGTATGATGAACGAAAACTATAGATTAGAAAATCAATACCAATTTTTAAATTTAGGAAGTTTTTCCAAACTTTTGACAAGTAATTTCGTCGTTGATTGACACGTGACCTTTTTACTATATGATTACTCTTTGAAAAAAAGTTAAATACACTAATTATATAGTTAATTGATGAGTGATCTTTTATTTCTTTTATTCATTTAAAGAGAGTTGAATACACTAAATTAAAATATATTGACTTATTTTACACTATATACAAAAATATTATATTTTTATTATATCATATACGCGATTGTTTAATTTATTATAAATAAACATGTTCATTGTTAGAGCTACCTTTGATCATTGCTCTAAAATAATAATTTTTTTGCCATATTGTATATGTGATTGTTTAATTTATTATAAATAGACATGTTGATTATTATGCCTACTTCTAATTACTTTTTTTTTTTTAAAATTCTTTAAGTGTTTAATTATTTTTAAGAGTAAATTATGAAAATATAACTAAATATCAGATTTTTTTCTTAGTTAGACAATATTCTCCAATGAAAATTTTTTTCTTCAAGAATTTGTGTTGGACCCTCTCTTATATGTTAATTATATAATCTCTCAATTGTATTCTTCCAATTAAATGATTTACTTTTTAGATTAATTGAGTTTTATTTTCTCATATGTTTTTAATTTTTAAATATTTTTCATATTTTGTGTTTGATTGATTTGACATCATATCTGTTGCTAAATTTTTAACTCTCATTCTACGCACATAAATAATTTGTTTAAAGAACATTTAAACAAAAATTCTCCTTTTTTTATAGATTAGCTTTCGGTTTAGTTTTTGGTTTAACCCAATCACATATATAATATAGCAAAAAAGGAGAGTTAAAAATTAAAAAGGAGGGTCCAATAATGAAATGGACGGCTAAAGAAATTCTGGTCTTTATTTGTATTTTTAAAAATTCATTTCCTAGATAAAATATATGTAAAGATAAAATAAAAAATTTTGATTTATTTATTTATTAATATTGAATTTTAACTTTTTTTTTTTATTATGAAATATTAATCCTCTGATAACTGATAATGTATTTAAATTTTAAAATAGCCGCTAAGCTTTGATTATTTTGTAATTGGATTATGAACTTTGATCCATTTTTTAATATAATAACTGAAACATGTCATCGGTATTTTTTTGGGCTAATTATAAAAAGAGGAAATTACACTTCTTCTTCTTTTTTGACATTTAAATTTTAGTAATAAAACAACATGTACTCTAATATCTATAATGCAACAATAAGACTTATAATTTCACTAATTCACAATATTTATACCTTTTCTTTTTCAATTTCTCTCTTCTCACACCCCTTCTATGTCTCATCTAACTTCTTTGTCTCGTCTAACTTCTCTCTCTCTCTCTCTCTCTTTCCCCCCTTCCTTCCTCTTCCGCCTTTGTCACTACCGCTGTTACCCTCCTCTTTTCTTTTCATCCCTCTTCCTTTCTCCTTCTTTCCCTTCCTCCATATAACCTCTAGAAAGTATCTGAAATCGATATCCACAGTCGTGACGTCTAGCCGTTCTTCGCATTCATGTGCTTGAGGTATGTGAGAGAGTGAGACGATCGATGATGAAACAGAGTGATAGGGAGGGAGACCGATGCCGAGAGAGAGCTAGAGTGACCAACGACGAAAGAGAGCGAAAGCGACCACCAACAAAAGAGATCGAGAGTGCGACTAGGGGGAGAGAGAGAGAGAGACAGAGAGGTTACGATAGAAGATGTGGCAGTTGAAAAGGAGGAGGCTAGGACAGAGAGAGAGAAAGTGACAAAGAGGCCGCGATAGAGAGAGGTGGTAGTTGAAGAGGAGGCGGATATGGTTTCAAAACCCTAGTTGCAACCCCATGAAAGAGATAGTCTTTTTTTCTAAAATTTATTTAACCCCTAAATTTGAGTTGTACTCGTTCTATACTTGCTTTGTTCTCATTTTATTCTCATTTATACTCGTTTTTACTCATAATTTTAAATAATTATAAAGAAAAATTCAAATATTTTTTTTTAAAATTTTGTTTTGACTTATACTCATTTTGTTGTTGTACACATTTTGTACTCATTTTCACTGGTCAAATAACGTGGTCAACACATGGTCAATTTTCTGACGCATGGTCAACACACGGTCAAACTGAGACATTTTTTACAATCTTTTCTCCGTGTTTCTATTTTTGGGAACTTTTTAACATGTGTGTTCCATATTTGTATTTTGCTTTTTTTAATTGAATATTTTTGTGCCTTTTCCATATAAAAACAACCAAGAAAACTCTTTTTCATCTTCTCCATACCTCTGCACGGAAGTTTTGGGGCTTTTAGTTTGGAAAATTTTCCATTATTTTCTAAAAAACAAAAAACAGAGATGGAAAAATGAAATAATTTTTTCAATTTTTTTATTGGCAAACATATTTTTTAAATATTTTCAATTTTCAAAAAATTGAAAAAAAAAAACAGAAAATAGAAAACTGTTTTCTAAACTAAACATAACCATTTTTTCATTTTTATCAATTAAGTCCCTGACTTTTCCTTCGTTTTACTTATTAGTCCTTTATTTACTATTTTTTCACTTATGTAAAGAATTTTTTCATATTTATTTTTTTTTATTTTGATTTATTTTTTGTCTTAATTTTTATTTAGTTTTAAATTATTCTTTTAGTTGTTTATTTCATCTTATCTTTTTTGTTGGTATATGTTTTTTTAAAATAAAAAAGAAAATGACAACCGAAAAAACACCACATTAAAACCGAAATCAAAAATTTTATGAATGAATTCACACGGGAGAGAGTTCATTTTTTAAAAGGACAATAACAAAAAATATTTTAAACAATAATAACCAAGAACACAATACTAATAGAAAACCAAATTAAAAAATAAAAACTAAACCAAAAGCCAATCTTTTTAAAGACCAAAAAGAAACTTGTAAAAAACTAAAAAAAACAAAAGAAACAAAAAAGAAAAAAGCTTTTTTTTTAATACGTCCTATACTACTATAAATCCCATTTTCCCCGTTTGGTAGGCTCGAACCCATGCTTTCAAGGCGTGGGAATAGGTTGATACCACCTCAACCAACCCACTTGGCTTGTTCACAAAAGCTATGCATTTTTATGAATGATAATTTTGTTTTGTGTTCTTTAACTTGTTTTGTTTTTAAGTTTTATTCTGTTTATTTTTAGTATTAAACAGTTCTTTTTAATTGCTTTTTGTTATCTTGTCTTTTTTTTTGTTTTTATATCTAACAAAAATGACAACCGAGAAAAAGTAAAAAAATTGAATAAAAACTTTTAATCACGGAACAAGAAAAAAATGTATAAGAATGAAAGCCAAAAAAATAAAACCAATTGAAAACTAAAAAAAACAAAGAAAAAAATAAAAACAAAAAATGGTGTATTTTTAAAAAAATTAAATAAAAAATAGAAAAACAAAAGAAAACCAAAAAATAGAAAAAGACAAAACCTATGTATTTTTATGAATTACAATTGTTTTTTTACAATAGTTTCATTGTTTCGTAGGTGAAAAATTCATTTGGTTTTTATTTTAGAAAAAAATATAAAAAAATAAGGAAAGAATCTAGAAAAAAACCAAAATTTAAAAGTACTTTAACCTAAAAAATTCGTAAGTAAAAATAATAATCAAACAACGGACTATACCTGTCAAAAAAACATGAGTAACTGAATTGGAAAAAGTAAAAAAAAAAAAGATTTTCATTTGGAGGTTTGAATCCTCTGTATGAAATAATAGTGTCTGTTAGATCATGAGTAATCAACATTAAGTTTCTTATGTATTTTAATGACGAGCAAAAGGTTTTGATAATAAGCAAAACATTTGACTTAAAGCAAAATAAGTTGGAAAGGTCGGAAGTACAAAACAAGCCACTGCAGATGCTTCATGTACGCAAGAATTAAGTTCAAGTATGTGAGAGAGGTCGTGACTCAAGACAGAAGCACATTGAGTAATGAAAGAGCAAACTCACGTGCGTGAGACACATCTAACATACGCAAGTGTCACGACCCATTCCCGGGAGCATGACCGACGTACGAGGTGAACCGTCTATGGGAGCGCAACTCATTCCGCACAAGCATCAGAGAACGGAACACTTATCCAATAATCATATTTAAAGAAATATGAAAAATAAATAAAGATTTAATCTTTATGAATTAAAAACAAAACATATATAATATAAATTGCGGAAATAATTTCAAATTACAATATTTGAAATGCAAATCCCATAGGAATACGGTGTGGAGCATCTACAAATTATACAAACGAGGCCCGAACAAAAGGGCACTAACTAAAACTACTAAAATGCCTCACCAGGTACTGAAGGTTGAAAAACCCCAATCACCCAAATTCACCTGCAAAGAAGAACATAGGAGAAAACACAAAAAGGAAAGGGGTAAGATCCCTTAGTGAGGAAACGACATTTCAGAGCGAATTTAGGCCTCACGAAAAACCGTTTGAAAACGTTTAAAAATACCGCACACAGATATAAGTATATATACATATACAAGCTAGATACCAAATAGTAGTTTCGAAACTCATTTCGAAATTCTTCACAACTACAGCAAAAATAGAAATGTAACAAAAATATTTCTTTGAAGACGTAATTAAAAAATAAAATGTCCAAGAACTCTTTACATGCATTCATGCTAAAGTTCATCATTTAGAACAAAATGAAAACGTTATCAAAGTCAAACATTTATCTTTTGTCTCAAACCGAAAACATTTCCAAAACCACAAATCATACTATGCAAATATTATACCAAATGATATCTAGAGCTGATTATCAATGATCATATGCCCGTATTATATTAGAACTTTTCTGACTTGATCAAATCAAAATAACTAGCAACCTTAGGAGTCCAAATGGTACCCGACTCAAAAGGGCTAATAGCTGACAGCCTTAGGGGCTCTAAATAGTACTCTGTCCATCCTAAGGGTCTCAAGGCTGTAACGAAGTAGATACTGATCTAAGCACATCTGCGAGCATTACAGTCCCTGTGCTTCAGCTAGATATACCTTGTCAGAAAACAGAATAGTATAATACGGGAAAATGAGCAAATCACAGTCTCCTCAAAACTTGTATCAAAACAAACAGACATGGGACCACTGTCAATATCAAATTTGGACTCTACAACTAGCTCATATGTGGACTCTGCCACTAAACATATATGTGGACCTCTGCCACTGAATCATAATCTAATCATGTGTCTGATCAGGACAACATGGCTATCGTCTGCCCTGATAGCTAGGTTATACTATGCATTGGTATACCAAAGGTTACGTTCACCCCGTAACAAAGGTGTCTCATATCCAAGTATTTTCATCAAAAACATATGCAAATATTTATTTAAAAATACCAAATCAGATAATATGCCAAACATACATATTGTTTACCAATTATGGCAAACATTCAAACAAAACATTTATCAGTGAAAATGTCTCAAAATGCTAAAAATAATATTTATTCTGATATTGCATTTAATTTCAAAAACCAAAACTTCTTCAAAAAATATTTGTAATATCCCGAATAATTTTTATAATTATTTTTGGGATAATTATATTTGGAGTAATTATTTTGAATAATTTTGGTGGATAATTAGTTTTGGGAATAATTATTTTTGGATAATTATTTGTGGAATAAT
>CAODLS011704120.1:0-11904 GCA_948243855.1 Flueggea neowawraea | reverse complement strand
TAACCCATTCAAAGAACTCATCAAATCTTTCAAACCCAAGCTCAATCTATGTTCCTCTAACCTTAATACACCAAGATATAACAATATCTAATCTCTTCTTCCACATATTTATACTCAAATCCGAAACCCAAACCAAAAGCTCAAAAACTTTCTTCAAAGAACCAAACCAATTAAATGCACAAAATGGGAGAGAAGAGAGTGTTAGAAGTGAAATCTACCTCTAGGAACATTTGGGAACCAAGGAGATACAATGGGAGAGAAAATGGGACGATTTTAGAGGTGAAAGAAGTGAAATATATGTGAGAGAACTGAGAGGGTCTGGTTTGGGGTTTATATAGACCCCTACCCAAAAACGAAGTCATTTTAGCAAAATGCATAGAGAACTCAAGTTATAGGTCCTCTAACTCGAGTTAAATTTACCCAGAATTGATCCTAGAGCATGGCTAACTCGAGTTATATGGGCCTCGTCTAACTCGAGTTGTATAGGGGTTACACAACTCGAGTTGCATCTTTCTCTAACTCAAGTTATGCATGTCCTTATACCACTAACGTTGCAAAAAGTATCCACTCAAGTAACTCATTATTCTCGAGGTTCTATAACACCAAATCACACATGTTCATTATCATAAAACATCAAAGATCATCAATCAAAACTTCAATCGTTCCAGTAATCAAATCGAACTAGATTGAAAAGCTACAGGAATCATAGCTGAAACAAACGGGATATTCTAGCAAATGAGCCATAAAATCTCTAATTCTATTGGATAAAACTTCCAAAGGAAGTAAAGACATTTCCAAGACAAGGACAAGAAATGAACTTAAAAACTCAAAGTTATTAAGAATTGAAACACAAGAAAAAAATTAAATAAGGTCTTAGAACATGAACAATATAAATGTTTCATTAAGCGAAATGTTTTGACTATCAAAGGATTGCACCTTTGAAGAAGCATTGTTGAACCTCACGTAAGTGAAGTGTGCATTTTGTTCTATGTTCTTAGTTGAACTTTATCTTTTGAGGATGGTAGTTCAAATGTATGGACACACCAACGAAGGATTGTATAATCTTCATTGTTTACCAATAAGTTCTAGCGTGAACTAAATGCATATTCAGGATTGTCCTGAAAAGTGGGAGTAATGAAGACTTGGCATTTGCAAAATCAGTCTTATGCAATGGTCGAACCTTACTCTTGTGCTAGTTTCTATCATTACCCTATTGAAGCTTGACTTCAATTTGTCTTTCAACTAGTCTTGCGCAAATATAACAATGTCATGATTATGTTTGAGTATGGACTACTAAAACTTTCCAATGGTCTCATAGTTGTGGATTAGATTCCTATCTATTTGAAATGACCTAATTTTCGTCTTTTGCTACTTCACGTGATCTTAGTTGGTAATGTGAAGTTATTGCACACAATTCAAACCACATTAGCCAAAGTCAAATAGTTTGATTAGCTAAGGTTAGACCGTTAGGAAAATTATGCAAAGTTAAATTACATAACTACGTATAATACTGAAGACAAAATACTACTCACAAAATCAATCATGAAGCCATATTTCCATTATAGTCCATTATGGCTATAGTATTTGAATCATAAATGTGAGGGCTAGGCACTAGGCTTATATTTTCATCACTTTCCATATGATTGCCCTCGGCACAATCATATTCCTTTAGATTCCCTTAAATGAGGAGTTTTTGATTACTTCTTATGACTTGTACATCAAGTTGTGAGTTGTTGAAAGACTTGAGAACCGACCAAAGTTGCGAATATCTTTGATTGAAATCCAAGTATAGTGTGGTGAAAAGAAGAAATGAACATGAGTTATCAATCTCAAACCTCTACAACAAGTGTGCATGGAGAGGAGTTGATATTATCCACATGGTTAGATGCAAGATGGCTAAAGCCATTCTTGAACATGTCCCCTCTAAGATCATTACTTATACATACTTTATGGATGTGGATTTGCCATAAGCTTGACATGAACCATTTAATACCATAAAATTTGTTGTCTAAGCCCACGAAACCTTGGTTGTCAAAGGCCAATAAGCGAAAGGTGTACTCTTTGTGAAATACCTCATTATGTCTGGAGTGACATATTTTCGCCTCATAGGACAATGAGTTATGGTTTAGTAACGGAGAATAGGAAGGCATATTCTATGTGAATATATTCCTACTCTGGGATAAAGTAAACATATTTTTCTCTTATTCAATACGATTAAGGAATTATTGTTGGAGAATTTTCGGTCTATGAGTGGATAGCGAAAGAGACTTGAAATGAGAGGAGAGAAATCAACACCAAAAATTTAGAGTGGTTCGGCCAACCTTGCCTACGTCCACTACCTAAGTCTCACCACTTACGATTTCCACTGTAACGGTGATTGATTTCGGCTCAATCTAATAAAACGAGGTTGATTCCTGCTCAACACCTCCAAGGCCTACACAATGTTGTTTTCTATAGGTTCACAATAAACCTTTACAATGTTGTTTTCTATAGGCTTACAACAAACCTATCTCACACTCTCAAAGTGTTTGTAAACTGAATACAAAGATTGAAGCACTATGCTAGAGTTGAATGAATGAGATTGATGCTTGAACTTTGATCTCTAGCTTGATTTTAGTGTTCTTGATGGCAAAATAATTTATGAGGTTGTTCTACACGTTCTCAGCCTTCTCTTGATGTATTTATAGCATTCTCATGCCATATGACCGTTGCTTTGAAGAAAATCGTCGTTGGAGTACATTTAATGCTTCTGCAGCTTTCTGTGATCTTCACAACGTACGTTGCAACTACAAGACATACGTTGATCATGCTGCATTCCAGTTACCATGCGTTGTAACACTTGTGATGTACATTGATCATGTTGGTTTCCCAGATAACGTACATTGCATCTTCTCTACGTACGTTGTGAACCTTCACTACGTACGTTGTCCATATATGATGTATGTTGTGATTGATCTAGAATGATCTAATAGCCTCTATTTTCTTTTTATGCCATGTCTACGTACATTGTGGCTTTTGGAAACGTACTTTGCACGTGTACTGTTTATGTTAATCAAAATGCAGTGGCTTGTTTTGCAGTTTTGCACTCTCCAACGTGTTCCACTTCAAGTCAAACATTTTGCTCATCATCAAAACCTTTTGTACATCATTAAAACATAAAGGGAACTTAATGTTGATCACCCATGATCCAACAATTATACCTTCAAAATCACTCCATCAGAGTGGGAGAAATTCTAAAGAAAGATGAGGAAATATGAAGAGAAAGAAGAGTTTTGGCCATTTTGTCTAAGGTGGTGAATAAAAATTGTGACCACCTATATACTTGAGTCATAACCATCTATCTCATCTACCTCAAACTAGTGCAGATGTTTCTGATCCTGACTCTAGTGGGAGAAACATTCCTAATTCTTTTGAGAATAAGGAATTCAATCCCAATGGGAGTTTTTAACTCAAGTGGGAGTTTAGAACATAGAGTGGTAAAGTCTCACAGCAACATTTGAAAATAAATGGATTGATCATGACTCTTTGGCAATCCTACGAGTCAAGGATGAACTGTAAAAGTTCTCTCATTCCAGTAAAAGAGTGATGGATTAAGACTATATAAATATGAATGACATTTGTGAGATTGAATCAAAGTTGAGTACTGATCAATCTACCCAAAAGGTGAAGAGCCATTGGGAATATGTGGATATAAAATCATGCGAAATGTCGATGAGAGCATTGATAGACGCGAAGGCGTTTGTAAGATAAAAGAAAATGATCTTGAGTAGACTTTCTTGTCGTGTTATAAGATTTGCCTCCATTTGATAGATTTCAGCCATGAGAGCTAGTCTAGAGCTCAAGACTCCTTTTCTCCAAAAGAGAATTAAGCAAAGAAACCTACATGGTTCAACCCATAGGTTTCATCGAGCAAGGCAACGAACATAAAGTTGTTTAGCCTTGGTGAGTCGTTGAAGAATTGGTATATTCAAATTCGTTGTGATAATACCAAGTACTATAGAGGTGAGTCATGTCATTCCATTCTCATGTGTAGGCAACACACTTGGAGGTAGAATCAATATAGCTTACATGAATGACATCAAGGATTGGTTGTAATTCCAGCCTTGAGACAATGTATATAGGTTGTCCTTTGAAATGAGATTTCAAGGATTGTTCAAGCACGTTGTTGTCCCTTCCAAGAGAGATGTATCAATGTGATCTTGTGCGCGTAAGCGTTGTAAGCCTATAGAGACCCCAAATTCAAGAATTAGCTTCTTGATGAGCATATGTGTTGACATACGATGTGAGAATGGGAAAACATATAAGTGACATTCCCTATATGAATTAGTAGTCAAAAAAACATCTTGCTATATACAAGATGACACCAAGTCTAAGACTTGTTGACCAAGTCTATGGCTTGTTGCATATAAGACATATAAGCTATTATACTATAAATTAGCTAGTAGAGGTTGAGTAGACCTAAAAGAAGGGTATTAGGAAGCAGTGAATGAGATATTTGAAATGTGTTGCAGTTGATACATTGTATTGTCAAAGAAAGGATCTACAAATCAAGTAGATACATGATTTCTAATTGGCCATATGATGTAGACATGAGTAAGTTCTACATCTAGTTGAGAATTCTTGCCTGGCTGTGGTGCCATCTAGTGAGATAGCAAGAATCATGCATGAGTAGTGACAACTACCGTGCAAAGCTATGCATATAGCTTCACCAAAATGCAGTGCAAGAGGAAGGTTTGAAAAAATAGTTTGAATTTCACTTAAATCTAACTACCTTGAGATAATCATTGATAGTCTATGGTGACCGTCGATGGTCGATTGCTGAGGATCAAGAAATACATAGTGGATTGAGCAAATCGACATCAAGTATCAATTTGGTAAATGATATAGTTGCATAAGGAAATGATGAACTTAGAGTTCAAGAAATCCATGCAAGATGTAGATCCGCCTATAGAACCTTATCAAAGTAAACACACTCCTTAATATTAGTGTGGCATGTGATATGTGTAATTGTTAACATAGTGAGCAATATGCGAGTGTGAATGTTTTGAGTAAAACATTTGCAGTCTTTGTGACAAGAGCAGGTTAAATGGAGAAGTAGCCCACTCAAATGGGTGTTTACATTGGGCTTAATAATTTGTTTGTTAAATGCCAAGATGAGACAAATTTTTAACATAAATGTGTTTGTGAAAACAATGTTCATAATCATAAATGTCGCTTTGCAATAGTTGCAAGATGAAGTCGTATGGTTAATTAGTAAGATACTCCATAAATGAGAGTTTCATGTTTGATTACTAAGTAATTGAATTCTAAGATTGCCTATGTTAGCATAGCATAGTTTCGTCTTAAAGCCAGAAGTAGTCCTTAAGAAAGGTGGACTAAGGTAAGATGCTTAGGTGCTTTCGGACTGAAGTCTCTGCATGGTATTCATTTAGTTTTCTGAAACATGTGCTTCTTCAAGAAAGAAAAGAACACCATGACACATGTTCTTACCATGTGTGCAAAAGTTCGACCCTAGGGATGAGAAATCTTATTACATAAGATAATCTCAATTTCTCTAATGTGAGACCTCGTAATGAACAAAAGGTTCTCTGCATTATCTTCCCTTAGAACTCCTAAAACATACGTGTAGTATGAGTTAGTGTGCTTGCCTTAGTGTGTCACCGAAAGGTCATGCATGATTCGGCTAGACAGGGCACGCTAGATAAGCACGTTAATACATGATGGATCATATCGTGTAAGAGAAAAGGACTACTTTCTTAACACATTCACAAAATTTCATTGTTCACCAAGGCCTTTATTATAGTTTTAATATGGAAACATAATAATGAACAAGAATTATACTTTCATGAGATCATATAGTCTAAAAGTGGTGATTGTGGAAAGTGGGCTAGTGTAATGGCATATTCAAATAAGGAGATAAATGCTTTTACATAAGCATTCAATAGAAGAAACAATCTAGGAAACTAATGTATATCCCTAACACGTGTACAGTGTCGTACACTCTCCTCGTATGCCGGTCACATGGTTTATTTTCCGTAAGACAGAATGGATCTCAAGTGTGATGAATGTGATTTCATCAGGAGCCATGATGGATAGCTTCCCATCATGTGTCAGTGGAAGATGTTAGAAAAACGGGTCCGCACATATCGGGTCATGAGTGGAACCTGAACCCAAATTAATATGTATTGATTAAGGTGGTTGTCAATTGGTTTGATAACCGGTTCGGTTAGAATTTTAGTTTGGGTTCCTGAAGAAAGACTTCCTAATAAGTTAGAATCATAATTAGGAAGGGGTCCTAATTAGTTAGGAGAGGGGCTTCCTGATTAGTCAAGAGAAACTCTAATCAGTCAGTATAAATACTGGCTAGGCGGGAACCCTAAGAGATGAATGGTGCATAACATGCATAGCACACTCTCTCCTCCCTCATTCTCAATCCGTCAGCCTTGCGTGGCTAATGATGGAAGACTCTATTCTTCCATAACACACATCTTGCATAGAGATCTTTATGTGACTCTTAGATTGCGGATACATAGCTTATTCTTGACATTAATCCATCTGTGGTTTGTGGTACTAGTAACGAGTTGTTTCATATGTATCCACTCGTGTTCTTCTGCTGCATATATCGAGGTAGAATCTCGATCCATCTATTTAAGTATTCGTTAATTGTTTATATATTACATTTGTTATATTTGTTATGCTATGCTTTCATAACTATAGAGTGATGGCATTTATAATAACATTTGAAAAATATTTGCAACGTTATATTCTGAAAAAAATATTTCATTAATTGTATTTATGCATTTTTTTGATGAGTTGTTTGTGCAGAAATAGTGTATTTTTTATTTTTATCCCAAAGTTTCAAATTGTTATTTAAATATATATACAATATTTACTATATGCACAATATATCTTTAATTATATTAAATTTACTTATAAAAGAATCATATATAAATTTATAATTCTCAGTATTACATTTTGTTTCCTCTGATATGAATGTGGCGTTAATATGTTAACAAATTATGATCAAGATGGCACTAGCATAACCTAAGTATTTAATAAGAAAAATCAAAAATCAAAATGTAAAAGATTTAGAAATAATTAATTAAAGAATTTAGGTATAAATTTATAATTTGAAACATCGTAATAAAATGCAATACATATTTATAAAAACGGTAATAAATTATGCGTTAACTATTAATGAATTTGGTAAAGCCTAATAGACAAACAAAACAGAAATAACGAATGCAAATTGCACAAGTCTCTGGAAAATGCAGATGCTTATTGTTGGAAGGAAATTGACAACTTTTTCACTTGCTATTGATTATTTTGATTGGGCCTCTGTTCTTTTTAAATGACATTTGGCAATTTAAGAATATATATATATATATATATGTGTGTGTGTGTGTTATGATTTTAAAATTACTCATAAAAAAATTTTTTTAAAAAAAAGAAAGAATGTGAAAAGGGAATTTGTGTGTTTGAAGTAGTAAGTTATATATGTAACCAAATATTTGGACTTGAACACATCAACGTAGCGGAAGCAGTTTCCATACATTAAATTTGAAGATGGATCTGGTTAATATCTGTCGTGCGACAAAATGTTATTCTTTTCTCAAAGGTTGTTTTATTAGTTGCAGATGAGAATAATATCGCCATTTGGCAATGCACTGTATACATTTGTCGTCCCACACTAATCATAGCAATCTAACAATTTGGATTTTATAAAATTGGAAAAAGATAACCTCATCTTGATGTGTTTCATCAAATCTCAATTCGGATATGTGTACATATTTTCTTATCAACAATACATATGCAAAAACTTGGCATAACTTCATTTAGAAAAATAACATCTTCTTGTAATCCCAACAAGATTTTTTTGGATGAAAACCTATCACACAAATGGATTAGGTTGTTAGAATAGAATTTCTTTGGGTAGCCTTTCTGAAATATAAAAACTGTAATGCATTTCAACTCAAATTATGAAATAATCTGCTAAGATGAAAAGCTTCTTTATATCGCCTCGGTTTCCATTGAATTTTCTTATTGTAGTATTTAATAGGGTGAACTGAAATCTTAAGGGTTTTCTTTGTAGAAAAAAATCATATCTCTGTGTATTTAGTTAATAATTAGGAATTGAGAGTAGAAAGGGCCAGTGGGACTAGGCGACTCGATGGTTGGAAATGGGATGGGTCATTATATATCACATACATGATGATAAGCTCACAACAAAAACTAAACATATATATATATATATATATATATATATATATATATATAAAAGAAAAAAGTGAAGAAATGTATAAAATAGATTCACCAACATAATAAGGTTGTCTTAATACAGCTATATATTGCTCAGGGAATAGACACACACATCACATGTATCAAACAATAAATTAAAAAAAATAAACATATAT
Organism: Flueggea neowawraea; assembly: GCA_948243855.1. Lineage (NCBI taxonomy): Eukaryota > Viridiplantae > Streptophyta > Magnoliopsida > Malpighiales > Phyllanthaceae > Flueggea > Flueggea neowawraea. The sequence continues at coordinate 3,490 of CAODLS011704120.1, read as the reverse complement.
ATAGAGAATATGAAATATTGGAAGAAGTAGGTCCATCACACCAAGTGTCACACTCTACCACTTTGTAATTGGTGGTGTTGAAGACAGTCCTGGATGACAACTGCAAGTCCCAGATGATAGAGTCTCCAGCAACATCTGCAGTGCCAGACGACAAGGCCATCAGGCGAACGACAGCCTCTAGTTCACACAGTTGATTATGATTTCCTTCTTGTTTTAGCACACACAGCTTGGTTCCTAATTTCTCTAGGGTTTATAGGCTGATTGTAATTGTATAAATACTTCACTTAATCAATACAATAGTGAGTTTTTCCATCAATTTATTATTTTTTCCAATATGGTATCAGAGCCATGAACCCTAATCCTCAACCACAGCTCCAAAACGTAGTCATGGCGCTCAGCCCAATCAAACAGCACTTATTGCAACTCCTTCTGCCTCTTCTTCTCCTTCTTCGACTCACACTTCTTTTGCCATCAAACTTAATGGTAAAAATTATTTGGCGTGGAAAACACAATTTTTTCCTATTCTCAACTATCAAGATTTGAACCCTTACATTAATGGAACTGAGCTGCCGTCATGAACCATTCTCAATGAAGCACAAGTTGTCGTGCCAAATCCAGCATATGATACTTGGTTTAAGAAAGACCAGTTGTTGCTCTCATGGATATTTTCCTCTCTCACCAAAAAAGTGTTAGCTTATGTTATAGATCTTCATTCTGCCAAAGAAGTTTGGGATGCCATGGCTCAAACTTTTGGATCAGTGTCACAAAATAGACAACTTCAAATTCGCATCAAACTTCAAGACTTAAAAAGGAATGATATGTCAGTTACTGCTTACCTGTAAAAGGCCAAAGCATTGGAAGACGAACTCAAATCAGCAGGACACCCGCTTACATCGGTTGAATTTAATGCCATCATTTACAGAAATATTGGCAGTTAATTTCACTATATTATCACGGTTCTCAATCTCCGTTCACAACTAGTTGCTTTTCATGAATTGTATGGTCAATTTATTGCTCATGAGATACTTATCAAAGGTTCTCAAGAATTGTATGTCGCAAATATGGTTGAAAAATCTCACATGGTCGAACCCAACACTCAAATCTCTCGGCCTCAAATGATGAATCACTCCGCTTATCGCCGACCCGGATCTTCTTTCCGACCACGAGTTGGTTGTCAGATTTGTGGACTTCACAATCATGTCATCGTCGGTATACTAGTTCTGGTAGAGGTACCTAATTTCGGCCTCAAGCCAATTATTCTTATCGGCCTACTATGTCCTCTTTAGGACACATGACTTATCCTCACAACACAACACCTACCTGGTATCCCGATACTGCAGCAAATTTTCATATCACTCCTGATCTTGCTAATTTGAGCATCGCTCAAGAATATCAAGGCAATGATCAACTTTATGTTGGTGATGGTCAAGGCTTACAAATCTCTCATACTGGTAAAGCATTTCTTCCTTCATCTTCTAAACCTTTAGCTCTTAACAATGTTCTTCATGTCCAACATATTGTCAAAAATCTTCTTTTCGTACAAAAATTTGCCACTGAAAATTCCTGTTTCTTTGAATTTTGGCCATCTCATTTTTTGATTAAGGATTAGGTCACCAAGCAGACTCTGTTGCAAGGCCCCAGTGAGAATGGAGTGTACGCCCTCAAGCCTCACAAGCAAGTCGCTCATGCTGAAAGACTTTCTCTGGAGGATTGGCATGTACATCTAGGTCATCCTAATTATCGAGTTGTGTCTCGTATTCATCGGGAGTCAAATATACCTTTTTCATCTTCTTTAGTTACTCCGTGTTCGTCTTATGCCTTAGGAAAATTATATAGAGTCTCGTTAGCTTCTGTTGAACATACCAGCAAGGCTCCTTTTGAAATTGTTCATGGTGATTTATGGGGATCTTCTTCTGTGTTATCTTTTCATGGTCATAAATATATGTTTATTTTGGTTGATGATTACACTCGTTTTACTTGGCTTTATTTCCTAAAAAATAAAAGTGATGCATACTCTACCTTTTTGCAATTTCACTATCTTATTGAATGCCAATTTAACATGAAAATTAAAGCTTTTCATTCTGATTGGGGAGTTGAATTCCAACGTCTTAACAACTATTTTCAATCTGTTGGCATTGTTCATCGCATCGCTTGTCCATACACTCATGAAAAAAATGGTCTCATTGAGTACAAAATTTGTCATGTTGTTGATTATGGTCTTACACTTCTTGCTCACGATAATGTTCGATTCAAATTTTGGACTTTTGCCTTTGACAATTCAGTTATGCTTATTAACAATCTTACCTCTTCTGTTCTTGGTCACCAATCCCTTTTTCAGTATCTGTTTAAATGCTCTCCCAATCTTCTAGATCTTCGTCCCTTTGGTTGCACTGTTTTTCCCCTCTTGCGTCCCTATCACTCAGCCAAGTTCTCCTTCCGCACCACTCCGTGTGTCTATCTTGGGAACAGTCCCAATTATAGTGTGTATCGTTGTCTTGACCCCTCTTCCAATCGTATCTATCTTGCTCGTCATGCTAGGTTCAATGACAAGTTATTCTTGTTTAATGCCACATCCCCCCTCCGACTAGCCATCTTCTGCGTCTCTATGGCTTACACTTTCTCACGAAGACTCTATTTGGGGAACTGCACCAACATCTGCTTCTTACCCGTCTCCGCCACCTAACCCCAGCTACTCTTCTCCTCCTTCGCAGCTCTTCACCGATTCGAACCCGTCTCTCATTTCCTCTCAACCCATTTCTTCTCCTCTTCATCCATCATCTTCCTCTCCTCAACCTACCCCTCCATCCCCTTCATCCTCATCATTTACTCTGCACCCATCCCATGAACCTTCGGTCCTCCACTATCCACTCTCTCTACAAATTTGCCTATACTGTCACTCACCATTCCTCTCCACCAGTTGAACCCAAAACTTACAAACAAGCTACCAAACACCCACTTGACAAACTGCTATGAACGAAGAAATGTTAGCCCTCCTTAACAATCGTACTTGGGAGCTTGTTCCTTGTCCGCCTAATACAAATATTGTTGGCAACAAATGGGTTTTCCGCATCAAGCACAATGCCGATGGTAGTATTTCTCGCTACAAAGCCCGCCTAGTTGCTAAAGGTTACACTCAAGAGAGTGGTGTGGATTACACTAAAACATTTAGTCCTATTGTCAAGATTCCTACCATTCACACTGTTCTTGCCTTGGCTATAATATTGCATTGGCATGTTCATCAATTGGATATCTCTAATGCCTTTCTCAATGGTTCTTTGGATACCACTATTTATATGCAACAACCTGTGGAGTTCGAAGATCCCTCTTGCCCAGATTATGTTTGCAAGCTTCAAAAGTCTTTATATGGTTTAAAACAGGCCCCTCGTGCATGGTTTCAACTACTTGTACAATTTCTTCTTTCTCTGGGTTTCAAGTCCTCACAGGCTTACCACTCTATGTTCATCTTTGACGGTGCTAACCATGCTAAACT